>SCDY01000110.1:0-101016 GCA_004143825.1 Drosophila micromelanica | reverse complement strand
TGGGGTCGGAGATGCCTCCTTCTACCTGTTACATACATTTCAACAAAACCATAATACCCTGTTTCACCCATTTTCAATGGGTTCAGGGTATAAATAGGAGATAAGAGTTTCGCAACTAAAGCTGTGGGTCACAGGTTCAATGCCCGGCGTGGCAGATTTCATTTTTCGTTGATGAGTGCCAATTAAATTCTTTTTTTTAATTTTTAACCACCGCAATACTCATTAAGTGCCGAGAGTGTGTGTTAAATTCTGGGTTCATGGTATCTCCTAGTCGGGAGGTCCCGGCTAGAGCAATCTTATTTGTTTACTTTAACATATTTTATATTGACTGATTTAAATTCGGTTGGCATATGGGAAAAAACTGGTTCCAAACTTCAAATTTCAATCATACTCAATGATAATTGGCAAAAAGTAAAGATAATAAAAATATGCGTATATCTTTGTAAAAAGAATATAATAGTTTTGTAAAAATAGAATTGAATATTATAGGCAGAAGGAAGCGTGTTCGACCTCATAAAGTATATATATTCTTCGATAGCATCACTGGCTTTATGAACGCGTCTATTTTAGATGATACAAGAGCTAAACTTTAACTTTTTATCCATTACGTTTTATTGGTATTGATATTTATTGGTGTTTTACCTACATTTTTTTTTAATATATCTCAGAAAATATTTCGCATTTTTAATACTTTCCTTTAATCGCGCCAAATATAAAATAAAAAGAAAAACCCAATTTATATATATTAACGCTCTTTTTAAATCCTGAAAATTGCTAACGATCATAACTTTAGCTTGAAGCTTATGATGATTTTGGATTTTGTAATGGATGCCACGCGCAGATGCTGAAAAAAGTGTAAAAAATTTAAAATTGCCTTTGTGTGAATATGTCTCTATGTAACATATGTATTTAAAATATGCTTATTTATGTGACAGCTAGCTCTAATTTAAAATGTGCTTAACGATTAGCTCTTATTTAAAAACAAATAATGGCTTGGGCGATTAAGCAATGAAAATGTGTTGTATATATCGATTTTAATAAAAAATGCGGACCAAAGTAAACATTATCTATGTAGGCATAATAAGTATTTGGAGCTTTTAAATCTCTGCTTTTATAAGCGTTCATCAATATTTTTTGTAGTTTTCTTTTTGCGACACACTAATATATGTATGTATATATGTATGTGCACATGTTTGTGGACTGGGCGAGATGGGTCAGATAGGGGAATATGCTTGAATTAATATAAAAATAATGCTATAGAAACTTGCAATAAAATAACTAAAGAAAAAACACGCAGACATGCGGACAGACCAACACTATTGTGTACAAAAATAAATAATGAGAGACAAAGACAACTGAGAAATTACAAAACAAAAAAAATTTAAAAGCAGACAAAACGACGTTGAAGTCGGCGTAGACGTCGACGTCGACGTCAAGACCGGCGCCGAAAACAGCAAACTGTGCATACGAAACTGGCTGGCGAATGCTTAGAATAAAAATTAAACAAAAAACTTTCGTTTTCATAAGCGTCACAAAAAATGCCAGAATGCAAAAGAAGGTGATTTTTTCAATGTCACACTATATATACGTAAGAATGAGTAGTTTGCTAATTTTCCACTAAACCAATGATAAATCATGCCAAATATCACACATTCCTCAATCCGCTAAGCAATCAGTCAGTCAGCCGGTCAGTCAGTCAGTCAGACAATCATTCAATCAGTCTGTCATCGGTGAGAACTCAGTACCCAAATGCCCGATCCTAAGCCCCATCTACACCTTAAAATAACTCTATCTCTCATAATTTTTGATTGTGTTCGCAATGTTCACATGTTTTGTCCGTCGTCGTCTTAACGTGCGACTTGCCAATGTGCATGAATATGTTTTCTTTATTTAATGGCCTTTCTAAAGCTATCATCTTATTTTTTTTCTTAATTTTATGTGCACATTTTTATGCATCATGTATGGGTTTATTTGTTTTTTTTTTAGATTTTCTTTTTCTGTTATATCGAATTTAATGTCGCCAAACGCAAACCGCGAAGCGATCAATGAGAAACAAAACGAAAAAAACAAATCAGAAATCGAATATGTTCTATCATACAACAACTTTTTGCAGATTTTTGATTTTGTATCCCCATCATCACCACCACCACCACTACAACAACAACAATAACAACTATAAGAACAAGAACAAGCACCAACAAGAACAAGAACAACAAGAACATCAACTGCGTCAAGTGCGACGATGGCAGCAATAAATACGGTAAGTACGCGAAAATCAACGCCAACAACAACAACAACAAAAGCTACAATAATACGCCTGTTTGTGTGCAATCATTCATAAGCTACAATAAATTATACACAAATGTGTGTATGTGTTTTCTTGCGAATACATACATACTTACATACATACATACATGCAAAGAGATAGGTGCGTACCTATAGTACTGTACGTTTCCACCTATTTATGTCTATGGCCGGCAATTCAACACAAATAGCATTTATTTATGTAATCAAATTGGTCAACATTGCGTATGAGCAATATTATGTATACGCCAGGCTAGCGCACAAATGCACGCAAACATACGAATTGCGTAATGCTGACTGCATAAATAATCATCGAAAGGCAATAAAATATTTAAAATTAAAGCTAATCAAATATTTAACTCATAAAATTACGCATACGCCACGTTAAACATGCCCTAAACACTGCACAGGCACATGTAAATTCTACATAATTCAACAGTTGAAAGCACATCCATAAACATTTCACAATTCAAATGAACATAAAGACCCATCAGCCTTGCGTCTTGAAATTGGTTGATGAATCGCTTATGCTTATTGATGACGACAACGCCGGCGAGGAAGTCATTGCCATTGCGAGCAATGGGCATTGTGGTGATCCAGAAGCGGGCATGGAAAGGAGAGAACTTGATCAGAAACAGGGGGGTTGCGGCTAGGGGGGAATACCTGGACATGTGTTTCAACTCATTTTACTAATAAGCACAACCCGATGACAAATTGCCGCCTAACGTATTCAATTTTATGTTGACATCAGCTCAAAAATTTCTTGAATATATACCCCAGTAAGTAAATGCGTATGAATACTTACGAAATTATATATGTCTACCACGACGCGGCGCCTATGAGACAAATACTGCACAATAATATTTTTGAGCTCGAAATAATGAGCGCAACGTTCACATCCTCGTTTCGATTATCCCCGCTTGTTCTTAAACTTTGGACGCCAGCAACTCATCGAAGGTGCTTTATTTTTTTTTGGAGTGACATTGACAAATGATTGACATATGAATCAGGCTGTAAAAATATACACATTCGCATCACGCGCATGTACCGTGGCACAGGTGAGGATGGTCCCGCATCGTGTCGCAACCGAATGTGCCGTTATGTTTGGAATGTTTGGTGTTTACTTCGGTGGCTGCCCCCGCTGCGATACGACAGACTGACATGTTAGCCGAGATTTCTATCAGTTAGCCCATGCGTATAAACGTTGTCAACAACAATAAAAAATGAATAAGAACGTTGCAGTCGGACGTTACCGACTGCGTTGTACTCTTCTACGGTCTTAACTATTCTTGTTATTTTCAAAAATTTCGGTTTTTTAGAAATTTAAAATTTTCTGATAGTTAAGTGAGGGGACCAGTAATCTACTTGAAAAACTTTGGAAGATATAAGATTTCGCGGGGCGGGGAGGCTCGGGGGCGTTCTAGTGGGTGTGCAGATATATCAAGGTAGCAATCTTTGAGGAAGGTCTACATACCAAATTTGGTGATTTTGGCTTTAAAATTGTGGAATTTATCGATTTGCGGTTATAGGCCTATCGGTTTTCCACGCCCCCATGGGCGCACATTAAAATCTTAACACTGTATCTCTATCTTTAAGAGCGGCGAAAAAAATTACGGATATTGCACAATGAGTATACAAATATAACAAATTTGCAAATTTGTTTGAATATACATATCAATGCTCCTAATAAGTACTGAATGTTTTACAACGATCATATAGTTATATAGTAGGCGCAAGCGGCCTGCATTTGTTTCCAGCCGTTTGTTGTCGTAGTGCTTCCAAATTTGCAAATGATCACATATCGCCAAATCAAATACATAGTATAACAAACCTTTTTTTATACCCTGAACCAATGTGGTCAATGGACCATGGTTTTGTGCAAATGTATGTAATAGGCAAAAGAAGGCATTTCCGTCGATCTAGCCATGTCCGTCTGTCTGTCTTTATGAATACGAGAAAGCTAAGCTGGAAATTCTTAAGTTCGTGTATAGCATACGCAGATAATGGTTGTTTCAATAGATGGATGATTCCGTCCGTTTTCCTATTATCGATATTTATCGATTTTTTAAACAAATCTCAAAAACTATTAGAGCTAAAGTTTATCGCATCATAAAAAGGCGTTCATTTCTAATTGCTCAAGTTAAAACAATCAAAATAATGTGTACAATTCATTAAAGAAAGTTTCTAAGATAACAAGTGCAACTGTTCAATTTATAGAACTTGAAAAATGCTCACAAAACACAAATTAGCTTATTTCTGAATACCTTATTTTAAGTACTTCTTTGTTTATGTACGTTTGCCATATTCTCTAATTATAAAGAGGAAATAAGAAAGTTACCAAAACATTTACTAAATAAATGTTTGAATCAGAAATCAATTAGAAAAACTATTTCACCTGGCACCTATATATAGTTCAAGCAATTTAAGTTCATTTTAAGCAATAACATAAAATATAAGACGTTGTGTTTTTTTTTTTTCGTTGCCCACACTAGGCCACTTGGCCATTTGGAATTCTGGCCACTTGTGGCTGCTGCTCCATTACCAGCGACCAGATCGGGGCAGGTTTTTAATTTGTGTGCGCTGTTTATTTTGCGCGCAAACTGAACAATAAAAACGATGTTTACTTATGCACTGCGAAATTTTATGTGCTCCAAGCAACTAATTTATGCGAATGTCTTCGTTTTAGTTTTAATTGTGGTTATCGTCGCAGACACTTCTGGATATTTATGTCCAAATGCTTTGTTTATTTTCCATTGCCTTGCGGTTACGGGCAATTGCAGGCCCCATTAATTGGGCATTTGTTGCGGTTTATAAACCTTTAATTGCCCCACAATTTCAGACGAGTCTTGTAAACTCTTACTAGCCCATCTTTTGAGTGCATTTCAATGTATTTATGCAGACGCTGTCCACATATCAAAAGGCTACCCAAAAATACAATATTGCTATAAATATATTGTACAAATGCAAATGAGTGCCAAATTCATGCGATTCTTAGTTTAATAATGCGACGAGGCCGTTTTGCAATTGTTGTACGGCGAATTCTCGACTTCCGTGCTTACTACAATACTGCGAGGCGAATGACTCAATGTGGGGATGTATTCAAAATTCAATTAATTATGCGACGCGTCTTTAATTAGGCGACATTTGCCGAGAATTATCAATAATCTAAAATAATCCCGTTTGACAGAATCAGCAGCAGCAGCAGTCGCAGCAGCAGCAGCGCTCTTGGCACCCAGCACAGCGTTTACGACAGCATGTTATCTTTGTGGCTCTGGCATTTTGCAGCTATCTCTCTCCCTCTAATACACTAAATCACACACACACAGACATGTTTATTAGCCTAGTGTAGTCAAAAATTGAGCAGCATTTAGCCATTCTCCGTCTGTATTTGCACCGCCCGCAGGTACCCAAAAGCATACACCTGCCCTTGACGAATCTCAGCGCGTCGCGCGTGTTGATGTGCAGCGCATCCGTGGGCAGCGAGGGTTCCGTAACATTGCAATTAAGAGATGTGAATGCTTTGGAGGCGGCGGATAGCACAACAAGAGCAACAACAACCACAGCAACAACAGCAGCAGCAGCAACAGCAACAGCAACAGAAACAACATCAGCAGTAGCAGCAAATTCAATAGTCACATCATCATCGGGCAACCAAGCGAATGGCGTCACAGTTCTTGAAACGTCGGGGATAACGTCAGCATTGGAGAATGCGCTTACCATCGGCTATCCGGATCGGGATATGTTAGCAGATGTTTTGGGCACTATACAGACAGCCTGTAAGTGGGGATATGGATATCAATATCGATCCATCGATTAATCACACGTGTATTCTTCTCTAAGCAGCTCTTAAAAACAAGCCCAACAGCAACCAACAACTGCCCAGCAGCAGCAGCAAAAGAAGCAGCAACATCAACAGTAGCAGCAGATGTAATAGCAGTAGCAGCAGCAGCAGCAGCAGCACCAGCATCACTGCACCAACAGTTCTGAACAATTCGGTAGCAACAACAACAACAACAAGCTCGGGCGTTCATTTAAACGGTCCCAATAAAATAACGATCACGCGGCGCAGCGCCAGCAACAAGATCAGCGTACAAACTGTGAGCACCTCAACAAACACAACCATTAGCAGTATTGGCGGCAGCAAAACCAACTACATTAAGAACTGTCTAATACGCAGCAGCAGCTGCAGCAACACGGCCACCAATGTCACGACGCTGGCACAGATTATGAGCAACAGCAGCACCAGCAGCGCTGCCAGTTTACTCAGTCAGCACAACAACAATAGCAATTGCAGCAACAGCAGCAACTTTAGCAACGCCTCCTCTGTGGGCAGCAGCATCAGCATTGGCAGCACCAGTAGCAGCAGCAGCAGCAGCACCAGCAGCAACAGCAACAGCAACGACAGCAACAGCAGCAGCGGTCACAGTTTAAGTTTCAAGAGCAACAATCGCCATGTTCCTGGCATAGTGACAGCAACCGTATCCACGAGCAGCACAGCAACTGGCATTGGTATCATCACCGTAGACAACGCGCCCAGAAAGAGCCGACCCAAACTATCCTCCCCGACACGCCACGGACCCCAACAGTGTCAGGTGCGCATTCGAATCAACTTTGAGTCCAAATTCACTATTTATCTCCAGTAACATAAAGTAACATTATGTTTATACCTTGAACTGATTGCTCCTTCAGCTAATATTGCACTATCCTATACTTTTTAAATTAATACTTCAGTCACGTACTAACATCTTTGAAATTTCTTTGAAAGTTATCAGTACTTTTATTTTAATTTCTTACATCAAGTTCAGACATTTATTGAATAAAAAACTAACCACTTAAAATATATTTTGTGTACTTGTGCATCAAACATTCAGTAGCTAATCTTTCATTTTTTTTTTATTAAATTTCACATATGCAATCATTTTACAATTACGACTACAAGAGTACTTCCTCAACTAATAAGCAGGTCAGCTTAACCAAATTCTAATATCACTTTACCTTTCCATCATAATCTTTTCACATCACCATATTATTATTATCATACATAAATTTGACATTTAAAGTTTTTTCGTTACAAAATAATATTCAATTAAAGTGGAAATGATTTTACAAAATATAGATTAAAACGCTAATATGACTTTGCACGTTGAAATTAACAGAAAACGTTCTAAATAAATAATAAATTCGATATTCCGGCCAATTAAAGGCTAGGTATTGTCCGAAGTATTACATTTTCAGAATTACCGAGCAATATTTTTTCGGTGCGATTGAAGATAGAGACTTGAAACCTTGGGTAGTTGTCCTCTTCTGATAAAATTTTAAGATTTTTATGTCACTCCCACTGGGATAGAGCCACCAAATTTGGTATATAAACCTTCCCCAAAGACTGCAATCTTGACATCCCGGCCACGCCGAAAAAAATGCCCCCAGCACCCCAGACCAAAAAATCGGTAATCCCTGCAGCTACAAAATTTATAAGGTAGATAACTGGTCACCTCCTTTAAAGATCGGTAAAAAAAATTACCGCCACGGGATGTCTGGATGTGTGTGTCTGGATTATTTTTTGCATATTAATATATTTTCATTTCTCAGATGAAAAAAGTTTTAGTGTTACAAGGCTTATCAATAGTCGGGCACTTGAGTTGATGGCAAATGGTATAAAAAAGGTTCTGATCTGATTAAGTAACGGAGTTTTTGTCAAATATGTTAACCACGTTTGAGTGTCTGTTGCATGTCGAATTTCGATTCGGCGACTGTGTCTAATTTATGAACACGAGCGCAATTAGTGAATTTTGTACGTTACGTATACGCAACGTGGCTCATTAAAATGTCTAAATCGACAGCGTCTGCTACGCTACCAATTATGTGAACGGCGGCATCTGAGAGTCGTGTGCGATGCTAATTACATTTCACTTGCTTTTGGTGTACGTTTTTTTTAGATTTGTAGCAAGATCTTTGGAAATGCCTCGGCGCTGGCCAAGCACAAACTGACGCACAGTGACGAACGGAAATACATTTGTGCGCTCTGCTCAAAGGCATTCAAGCGGCAAGATCACTTGTGAGTAAATGAAGCGTCGCATTGGTCCACTGATCCACTTATCAACCCGTTCAAAATCTGCCCCATCCTAGAAACGGACACATGATGACGCATCGCAACAAGAAGCCTTACGAGTGTAAGGCCGATGGCTGTGGCAAATCGTATTGCGATGCGCGCTCTCTCCGCCGTCACTCGGAGAATCACCATGGGGGCGTGGCAACGCCCACAAACAACTCACTCTCGCCAACGGCCAGCACCATCTGCGGCAGCAGCAGCAGCAGCAGTAGCAGCAGCAGCGTGGGCGTGGCCAACAGCTCGCTAAGCCTATCACCGGCCACGGCCAGTGGCGATGCCAGCTCCCCGGACGGGGCCACTTGCATTCGCACCTACATTTCCACAGGCAGCACTGTGGTGGATGCGGCCACCGGAATCGCGCTGTCCGATGAGCAAATCAAGGCGATGAATTTGCCCATTAAATCGGGAGTCACACTGCTGTCGCCCACCACATCGACATCCTCGAACGCATCGTCCACAGCATCCTCGTCCTGCTCGGCAACTGGCGGCATTGCCCATGGCAATGGCAATGGCAATGGCAATGGCAATGGCAACGGTATTCTGACCAGCTCGCCGACCATTACGCTGAGCGATGGGGCAACGCTTGAGGGCGATGGACTCACACGCGAGCAACTCGATCTCATCAGCAAGATCATGCAGCAGACTAAGCAGACCAGTGCCCAGGTAACGGTCTCCTCGCCCACCAGTGTTAGCTCCTACAAAATCAACACTGAGTCGACACAGGTGTCGACGCGGCCACGTACCTGGAACATGCAATTGGTAAGCTTGGGTGTGCCCACAACACATCTGTAATAAAAATCTAAAAATCTGACACTCATAATTTCAGCTCAATAATGCGCAAAACGTAACCGTTACCGTGGAGGATGGCACTGATCTTGTGGCCTCCACATCCAGTTCACCCGACGATGTCAAGGACGACGAGCTGAATCAGCAGCTAGTGGCCGCCATCAATCCCCACCTGCTCAATATTGTTAAGATCGACAAGCCAGTTGAGTGCAATCTATGTCACCGTAAGTTCAAAAATATACCCGCCCTCAATGGGCATATGCGTCTGCATGGCGGATACTTTAAAAAGGATCCGGAAACGAAGCGCAGCGAGAAGAAGGACTCGAACGGACCGCCACTGCAGACCGCCAGCATCGGTGTGCGCGCCCTCATCGAGGAGAAGATCATAAGCAAGCGCAAGGATATCAATAAGGTTATTTGGTACAAGCCCCTGGAAATACGACCCACACTAATGCAGTCTTCTGTCTCGCAGGGCGCCTTTGTAGTGCCTGCACCACCCAGCAGCACAGCCAACAGCGGGGGGGTCGGCGCCTGCGGCAACAACAGCAGCGGCGGCAGCCTGCGGCGCTCCATAAGCGACCTGGAGAGCTTTCTGAATCCGAAAAGCAACACGAGCAGCCTGAGCCAGGCGCTGGCCACCAGCACCAGCACAACCACAGCGGTGCTGCCAGCGGCCACCACCATTAAGAGCAGCAGCGGGCTGAGCATACAGCAGATCGGGCTGCCGCAGAGCATTGAGATCTTTAGCGGGGGCCAGAGGCAGTCGAAGACACTCAGTTTGGGCAGTGGCGCCAATACGATTACGATAACCACCAACAATGTGCCTACCACAACCACAATGAGCGCGCTGACGGCACTAAAGGGGGGCGGTAGCATCGGCTGCGTTTCGAGCAATGCGGATCCCAAGGACTCGACGTTAATTGAGCTGCTCAAGCGTGGCACCAGGATCGCTGTCGCCTCCAAGAAAACACAGCTGCAGGCACCGAACAGTACAAATCTGCTCCTGAGCAATGTCGGCGGCGCGGAGCTAACCACCATTGGCAGCAGCAGTGTCCAGGCGGGCCGGCAGATCATCACCAACAACAATCGCACCGTCATCATACCCTCGGACGTGCACGTGGTGTCCACCAAGAGCAAGCTGATCTCGAGCAAAGCCATCACAGCCACCAGCAGCAGCAGCAGCAGCGGAAACAACAGCAGCAGCAGCGGCAGCAGCAATAATACCATATGCTCTGCGAACAGTATCTCCCTGCCGGATGGGACGCCCCTCTCACTGACCATTGCGCCCAGCCAGGAGAGCCTGGGCGTTGTCGGTGAGGCGAGCAGCATCTCCGGCGGCGGCGGCGGTGTTTATACGGTCACCTACACCAGCGATGCGGATGCATCCGATCTGTTCGATAACGCAGAGGTGTACAATGTCTCGGATACGGAAATGCTGCTGCAAACGGTGGACAGCATGGAGCTGCTCAACGATGACGAGGACGATGTGCACAAGAGCGAACAATCTGAGGAGTTTTCGCTACTGAGCGAGGCCGGCGACAATGTGCACGCACAGCTGGTCAAGCTGGAGCCCGAGTCGGGGCAGAGCAACAACACCAGCGGCAGCAACATAAATAAAACGACGCCGCTGCCCACCTTCCAGCAATTCCATTCCAAGGAGATTATCATGCAGAACAGCTCCCAGATCCAGGCCATTGCCAATATGCGCGGTGGCAACACAATGGGCGTGCTCGCCTCGCCGCTGCACTCGCCACTCGCCTACCCGACGCCGCCGTCCAGCCACGAGAATGTGGCCCAATCCTCGCCCTTCATTGAGGATGCTGCGGCTCAATTTGTGGACGCCAGCCACACGTTCTTCGGCGACAAGACAGACTTCTCGCACGTCTATTTCAAGGCGGACGAGAGCGACTCGATGCAGCAGCTCAGCGAGAACGACAACGAGAAGATACTCAAGCTGAAGACGGTGCTGGAGGAGAGCAGCTTCGATCCGTCCATCAAGGTGGAGGATCTCTTGAATGGCACTGAAGATGATGCCGAGTGCGACCTGCGCGAGTTTGCCGAGACGAATCTCTCGTTTCTCGATGAGGATCAGGAGTTCCTGAATGATTCACGCAACGCCACCTCGCCGTTGTCCGAGTCCTTTTTTACCAGTGGCATCGGCTCCGCCGAGGACGTTAAGCAGGTGCTGCGTGAGGTGCTGCCGGATGAAAATATGCAGCTACAGCTTAGCAGCGAGCAGCAGGGCGACAACATCATTGATCTCTACTACCTGCCGGGACTGGGTCTGCAATCGCAAATGATGCCCAACTCCGATGATCCGCTTTTGTCCTCCTCGCCGCGGGAATTCGGTCAACAGCGCCAGGTTGTCCAGACTACGACAGCGACTACGGCCGCACAGCCCATGGAGCAGCTGCAGCCTAACACTGTGCTGTACGAGCAACAGCAACAACAGCAACAGCAATTGCAGCTGCAACCCCAGCAACAGCAACAGCAACAGCAGCAGCAGCAAATGCAACCCCTGCAGCAACAGCAGCAGCAACAATTGCTTCTGCCACAGCAACCTGCAATCCAAACAGATCAGCCACAACAGCAGCAGGCACAATCGGACTTTATGCTGACCAACTTCACGCCCGTGTCCTGTCAAGCACAGTTCATGGATGGGGGTCAGCAATCGATGATGCTGCAGCCACTGAATAGCCTGCTGCAGCCGTTGGTCTATGGCAATAACACTGCGTCCAACGATCGGCAGGCCTTCGCCATGTTGTTGAACTCCAATGCCGGCCAAGCGACTGCACTCGATGCTGGCCTGCTTTTTACCAGCGGCGATGGCATTAGGAGCAACTGCAGCAAGCCGATGCTGGCCAATTTGCCAACAGCAGCAGTGGCTACGCCAGTGGTCACGCCGACGCCCAGCGTTTCCAATCTGCAGCCGCTTTCCAACCAAACCAATTCCATATTGAAGCGTCGCCTGCGGTCCAATGGAGCGCATGATGTGCACAAGTTCTCGAAATTCCACACCCTATCGCCGCATCGGTCAAAGCTGCGGAAACCATCGCGGACGCACTACACACCAGCGCCAATTTTGAATCCCGATCGCAAGGGCACAGGACTCTATTGCAATGTGCGCAAGCAGCTCGGACAAGGCATGTTTGATGTGTTCGACGATGATTTCGGCGATCCTGTGGGCCTCGTGGATTTCTGTGACGAGTCCAAGGTGAATCTCGGCTCCACCTACCAGGCGCAGATACCAGCATGCAAGCAGCCAGACGAGGCCAGCAAGGAGACAATGAACGCGGACCTCATCTGGGATCCAAGCGTACAGCTAGACGAGAAGATACTTATGCGCTACATAGATCTCAGCAAATCTTCGGCCGTGCCCATGGGCAGCCATTCCGAGGAGGTCGCCCTGCAGACGCTGCTCGAGGCGAAGGGCAACTCGGCGGCGGCGGTGCTCACACTGCTTCAGACGCAGTCCAGCGCATTCCAAATGAAGTGGACTGCCTACGAGCTGGAGCAGTTCCTGCGCGGCCTCGAGAAGCACGGCAAGGACTTTGGCAAAATCGCCAGCGAGGTAACATTTACTACTTCACTCTAGTTGGTATCGCCCGATTGGGAGATACTCTGAACCAGAGACATTATAAATATAAATATTAAGTATTTATATTGTCTTTGCCTGAAAATTACTAATTGTTACTAGGTAAAAAATTGTAACTGTTGAATATCTAACTATATATTTAATCGCTGACAAATAGCGGAATTTCTTTCGTTAGAATTAAAACTTGTTTTTTTCTTTTGGCCAAGTCTTATTCATGATTCTCTGCCTTTTAGCTGCTTACAAAGAACTCTGGCGAATGCGTACAAATGTATTACTTTTGGAAGAAGCTTTGCGTCGACTACAAGGTATCCCACTTAAAAATGGAGCCAGTTCCTGCCAGCACCCCGGCGGTGGAGCAGAAGCCGTACGTGTGCGAGATTGCCGACTGCTCGGCGGTAAGTGGTAGTAGTTTAATTTGAATGCTGCGGCATGCTGAGTTCGGCAAAAAATTACAGTCAGAATGCGCCAATGTCCAATCCCCTTACCAAGTCAGCAAGTCCTCATTCACTCACTCGGGCTCATGTTCTTACTCTCTTTCTTGTACATAACGCTGATATATTCCCGCCCTGCGTTTAATTCCGCGACTGTGGCCAAAACCGTAGAGCTTCAGTTCGAAAGCGGCGCTGCATGGTCATGTTCGCATACACGCTTATGGCAGAAATGCCAGCAACAGCAACAGCAACCACAATCAAAACCACAACAACCACAGCAACAACAATCAGCATGCGGCAATTAGTGCCAACAACAGCAACTATAGTTCCAGCAACTGCAACAGCAACAGCCACAACACCAATAGCAGTAACGCATGCGCGTCCCAGACCAGCGGCACTGGCAATCAGTGCATTAGTGCAACAACAGCAACAACAACAACAGCAAACATAGCGCACGCAAATGGCAATAATACCACCGGCAACAGCAATAATAGCAGCAACAACAACACCCCAAATGCAACTGGCTCCAATTTAAATTCAGTATTGCTATTAGCAACAGCAGCATCAACAACAACAGCAACAGCAACAGCATCGACAGCATCAAAAGACAGCGGCAACATTTCGAACATTGCCAAGGACAGCGAATTCCCCTGCAAGGTGTGCGGCAAGTAAGATTCCCCCAAGAAACTATCCACAACAATTCGTATACCTAAATTGCCAGATCATAAACCATTTGAATTACGCAAGCATATTGAGCGATTTGAGTGCCCGTATTGAGTTAAGACCGTAAAGCACGCTATATCGTATCCGTAACTTTCGTCTTAAGACATATTCGTAATTGAATCCGAAATCTGGGATGTTAACTAGCCCTCTTTTAGGTTTGCCGTTCTTTTACAGCTTTTATTTTGAACGTCAATTTTGATTTCACTTTATCAATCGATCTATAATTTTTTCTTACAACATTTTCAAGCTTCTTCTCTTTTATTAAAATATATCTTTTTCTCGATTTGCTTTGTGCCTTGATTTTGTAGCGTACCGATACCAAATTTACATGCCGTTTAGTTATCGTTTTTTATTAAGCGATAATAATTGTTGTTATTGTTGTTGTATTGTATTTACTGTTCCATGATGCCAATCCAAAAACCAAACAAAACCAAAAATCAAACCATATTCAATTAAAATACGCGTCTCTACTTAAACCATCAATTCAATAAACGATTCAAAAAATTGCAATTTTAAAGCGAAGAGTCACAAATCGCAAATAGGCGTTACTGAAATCGGCCCATCGCCTGTCTTAGCCGCAGGGCAAATCGCCGGGCCCACAACGGCAGAGCCAACGGTAAGTATTTGATTTGGAATTTTATGTTTTCGCTTTGGGTTCCTTTCATTTCATTTCTTTTTTCTCTTAATTACTATCAAAATCTTTGTTCTTTTTTTTCATAATTTTTTGTTTTGTTGTTTTTGTTGTTTGTTTTCTAAATGCAGCGCCAAATGCCATTTGAACATAATCTTTTGTAAATATAAAATACCCAAAATAACTGTTTCTGGGAAATTCATACATCGATTTTAACCAATTTCTAAATGTGAAATTTCTTCATATGTCGGAGCTTGCTTTATGCGTGATCCTAGGAAACTGATTGGCTAACAAATTTGTCCAAATTTAATAATATCTATATATATATATATCGAGATCACAACTAAAGAATTGCCAAAATTGTCTTTATTTTTCTATAACATTCCAGCGCACTTTACTCTTAACTTTTTATTTCACTTATAACG
The DNA here is from genome assembly GCA_004143825.1 of Drosophila micromelanica. Taxonomy (NCBI): domain Eukaryota; kingdom Metazoa; phylum Arthropoda; class Insecta; order Diptera; family Drosophilidae; genus Drosophila; species Drosophila micromelanica. Next base: position 86,012 of record SCDY01000110.1, on the reverse strand, counting down.
AACATTATTAATTTCTATTTTCTGTTTTAAAACTATCAAGCAAAACTCTGTACTCTCCATAGTAAATAATAACAACAAAGCAATTTATCTCCACACAAGGCTAAGTAACAACAAAAAAAACACACACAAAAAAGGAAATAAAAAAAAAAACATAAAAGAAAAGAATTTGCATGCTACCCTTATCACCCTTATCACAAAAGGATCTAAACATATATGCATGTACTATAGATTTAAACTTGTCTCTGCTTTATCTGTGTATTTTATCTTTCCTACATTTTAGTGTTCATGGTATACATGTATATATAGTTTGCATTTTTGTTAAAGTACGCTACATATCATTTAACTGTCAGAATCTAATATTTGTCACTTGCCACTTTTCCGTCTTTGTATTTACCAGAGTCTTTAATAAAGTCAAGAGCCGCAGCGCCCATATGAAAACGCATCGAGTCCAAGAAGCGGAACAATCATCAAATTCAAAACAGCAATCGTCCACAAATGGAAATGCGTCTGCAATGGCATTAGCAGCAGCAGCATCCGCATCAGTATCCGCATCAGTATCCACGACAACAACGACACCCCCTGCAGTAGCGGTTATGACCACTACATCTACGTCTTAGATATGGAGCAGCCAGGTCCCAACCTCGATTGACAATCGTGTTAAGCAAGCAGCAAGCATTGTTTACCAGTCTTAGAATTTAATCATAGTCTTCAGTCAGACGAGGATAAAAATTATTTAAATTAAAAACCGAAACTCAGAGTTGAATGTGTATTATAAGTAAATGAATATTGTAATTTTGATGTATTTAGCAGTTAATGGCATTTTTCTTATTCATACTTTTCACATGTTTTCTACACTCTCTTCCTTCCTATTCATCTATCTATCTAGCTAATCTAGCTAACTATATATCTTTCTCTACTAGCCAACTCTTCGACTTGATCTGTAGTTCGAGTCCAAGCCATAATTTGTACATACAAACATAAATATATACATATATATCTAAAATTGGAGCAAGTTCAAATTGAATTGTTATTAACTATCGTAGGCAAATGCAATATTTGTGTTACATACTTACATATACCTACCGTATTTTTATAGTAGGCCTTTTCTCTCGACTCTCGACTCGACTGTAGTTTTAATATTAATCCAAATCAATATTGATTTTATCTAGTAGCGCGTACGTACTGTTAACTAAATGTTTTTCTACTTAAGCTAGTTGCATCACATTTCACAGATACTTTACTAGTGCGATACATGTTTAGTTTGTATGAGTTACGATATATACAAGAATGCATGTACCATAGTACAGTATATATACACATATACGATGATTGTTGTTTTAGGTTTTAAGCTGCAATACAGCAATTTCAAGCAGTTAAATTTAAACTTTTATTGTACTTACACACTTCTAAACTATTGTAATACATATTGCTATATGTGAAGCAAATAAAAATTCTAGTGAAATCAAGTGATATTGAGTGAGATCAAAAACGATTTTAGCTAAAAAGAAAAACAAAAGTGAAACTCAAATTGAAAAATTTTAACTTTTAAAGCCAAGTTGTAAATATAATACTACATATATGGTAAATACATACATGAACATAAGTAGATAATTATATTGTGAATATACGTATATACATACATAGCAAATTCTATACATACAATATACATATGTATCTAATAAGTGAATGTTAATTTAATGTTTCTCAAAACGCATAAAAGACATAATATCTATCGATAAATCACACACAAAAAACGAAACTAAAATTATTATAAATGTATTTTCGATCAGCCCCCCCCCCCCCAACAAAAAACAAAAACATACAATACATAATGTTTTTAATAGGTATAGACTTATAAACATATTAATAATTACTTGTACTTAAAAAATCTGCCAGTTAAATGAAGAATACCAAACAACAACAAGAATCACACGTTTTCCATTTGGACAGTGAGCTAATGTACTACAACAAATAGATCAATTGAGTGTACGCAATAAATGTTTACGAAGCCAGTGGTATATTATGACGTAAATAAGTATAATGTAATATATTTGTAATGTAAATGTAACCAAATGCATGCATAATTAAATTTAGACTTACATACATCAAACTATTGAAACCGATATACAAAAAACTCTTAGCAATTTCCAAGGTTGTAATTTGCTTATTGTATATAGGATATTATGAGCAGGACATTAGAATCCTGAAATTTAAATACTCAAAACCATAGATTATTTATTTGCTCCTTCCATTGTATTTTTGTTAACTTAAGCCCTTCGTTAACTATCCTGCCTATTTATTTGGTTGTTGTGAGTGAAATATACATATATACATTCATTCATCCATATGCAGATAAATAATTGCGTATGTGTGCAATTGTAATCAGCTACAGCTACAGCTACAGCTAAAGCAACCCACCACTAAGCACCTTCAGAACTGTTTGTTGTGGGCTACGAAAGCCATTTAAAGACTCTTTTCGAACTAATTACAACACTATTTTTGTACTACACGTATATACGCGTACATTGTACATTGTACATTGTCACATTGTCACAAGCAAGCAAATATACACTAAAAATTAAAAACACAAAATCGAAATTCTAATGATCAACTTTTGTTGTGTGCATTTTCTCTACAAGTTACTTAACACATAGACAATTTCCAATCCTTTAATACAATGCTAAACTCTGATTTACGATTATATGACAAGAAAACAAAAACGAAAAACAAATATATAAGATAAATGCCTTCAAGCGTAAGTGTTAAGTATTATGAATAAAGTCTTAAAATATATGCTTAAACACAAGTATATACCATATTAATAAGTATGTACTTAGCTGTATTATTTAAGTAGCTTTAAGTAAGATTCGAAATATTGTTGCTTTATAAAAAAAAAAAGTTTCCTAAAGACAAAAAAGCCAAAAACAAGAAAAGAGTGTAATAATATTTAATATAATGCATAATAGACTAAGCTGCAAGTTTTAAGCCCTACCATCTAGTTAAAGAAGAATTTCTTACTTGATTCATTTTTCGTTTTATATACATTATTTATTTTTATGTGTTATTTACTGTGCCATATTTTTTTCTTTTCTATTATTGATTAAATATTTTTATCTGTTATTTAAATGTGATTTGTGTGTACTTTTTATTCCCCAGTCGAAACTCAAACAAAGTAGATATGACAATCTGTGAAATGTATTTTGTGCTATATTCACTTTTCTCTAATTTCAAAAAACAAAAAACCAAAAAAAAAAACAAAACTGCAATCTCAGCGGCGCCAGCACTTTATTCGAAAACTCTGCGTTGTGATTGTTCATTAAGTGTACGAGTATGTAATAATATACTATTTATAAACAATACACACCTACACTTATACATCTTATACTTAAATGCATACTATAAAATCTGTACATAAACCTAACGAAAGCTGGATCCGCACGCGCTCTCGGGCTACTGACTTATTTTAGCTCAAAACTCAATCTCAAGTGAATTAACAATATGAATCTCGAATAGTTAAGATTTGATTGTACTTCTGTAGGATTTACATATACATATATATGTGCAGACATCACTTTCTAACAATAATTTTACTATATAAATTACATAAAACCAGAAGCGCAGAACTTCTTTTATGAAGTTTATATAAAGAAGGAAACTGAATTACTTCGAGATACAATACAAAAGAAATCTTTATGAAATAAACAAAAAACGATTGATAATAGTTCTTAGACATATCAATTTAATAAAAATAAAATATATATATATATATAAAAATATATATATATACTAAACGAAAAAACCGAATAAGAAAGGCATTCAATGTATGTATACATAGTAAATACAGAAATCATTATGTAAATTTCTATGGATGATTGCATTCCTGTTTAGAATATAAGTGACATTCTTAGGCTAATTGCCGCAATACAAATATGTATCTTCGGATGCATATTCCATAGGTCTGACGAACTAGTGATGAACGATGTCTGAATTATGGGCACATCTTTTGGGCGTGTATTCTTACTTTTCTAGGTAAACATGTTTAAACTGATAATTTATTTTGTTTGACATTTAAATAATTTTAATCTAGAAATAGGAAACATACGATTACAATCAATCAGTCGAATGTTTCTTTAATTTCAATTTGTGAAATTTCAAATTTGTGCCAAACAAGATTCCAGTCAAGATCATCGCATATTAGCCAGACCTAATGCGCATGCCAAATTGAAGAATGCATCGCAACGTTCTTTACATCTCAGTATTATCGGGGAGCCCTTTGGTGGTGTTCCGAATCTCAAACTCATCGCCGAGCAGTGCGAATGCAAAATGAAAGTACCATATACAAGTACACAACTCGCAGACGTAAGTTTTAACTGTAATATGCAAATCTTTTATAAACAAAGAAACTGTTACTTTATGGCATTAGTTGAAATGCTATAACCCCTTGTTGAACGTAAATTGTACTTAGCATGTAAATTCTCTAAAAAGCCAAAACGCGCGCAGACACACATATTTATATTGTACTCTAATATTATTGAGATAGTAAGGGAAATATTTTACGGTACATATATATATGTACATATATATATATGTGTACAAATGCATAAATGTAAACATAAATGTTTTCATGGTTGTAACTGATGATCAAAATAGGTGTAAATTGCAATGAAAGCCAAATGGATTTTACATGCTATCATTTAAACGCAAAACTGCTTTAACTTTGCTTTACATTTTGGTAGCTAATTAATACAAATGCATTTTTGGCACCTAACTAATACTTTTTTAACGAAATCGAAATCGAAACGAAAGCGAAAGCGAAACAAAAATCGAAAACTTTTTGGTTACCGCATTGAAAATAAGTAAGATATTTATTTCTTATACATATGGAAAAATTCTTTACATTTACATTTGATATCAAGATGATTAAAGTAAAGATATTTGAGAATCATAAATATTCCCTCCAAATAATTTTTAAAATTATGTATTGCTAAAATGGTTAAAAATATTCAACCTTGGCTGCATCTCTGATAAATTTAAAATCGAATGAAAAGTTTTTAGCATATTGAAGCAATTGTCTAATAATGACGGCATATTGTACTTAGCATGATGTTACCAGTTATATTTAACATGAAAATAATTATTATTATTATTATTATTATTATTGTGTATTGTATGTGTATGTGTAACGTATGTTGTACATGTAAGCTCTTAAAAAAACAAGAAAAGCATAAAAAAATGAAACTGTGGCTCTTGCCATTAAATTGTAGTCAATTCTTCGAATGAATTAGGTTAAGAGAGCAAAAAAAAAAATGAATACAAGAATGTAAGAAAGCGTAACTCTAAAAATAATGATGATGACGATGATGATATATGGACACTATTTTCTAAAAATATTACAACAATAATTTATTTATTTGTTGACGATTTTATACATACATGCAAACATATGTATACACATATACAGTTACTTTTGTTAGCTAGCAAAACGACAACGAGAACTTAGGTAGCGCTGAGGTAGTTAAACTATATGAATGAATGTACCCAACGCCCAAGTCCGGTACACCCTGTAGTGAAATTTGTACAGTCAAGAACCCGGCCTCACAGACGAACGGACAATTTACGATGCACAGTTAAAGCACCAGCTGTTATCGTTACCAATACCGTTACCTACCTAGTTAGCAATGTCCGCTGTCTCTTTAGGCAAACATACACACAAACATACACACACACACACACTCTCTTACAATTTGTTGTATTTGTTGTACTCTGCCATTTTTGGTGTGATATTCTATTGGTTGTGCGGCTGTTTTAGAGCCGTTATACACATTGTTGCATTTCTACAAAACGAAACTGAAATAAAAAATTTTGTAATGGGTTCAACTTCATTTTCCTGATGTTGCTTTAGTTATATGAACTTATAAATGCATATGTACTATATTGGGTGTTTAGTTTTATAAGTTTTATCTGTGCAACAATTTGTTAACTATTTTAGTCCATATGTTACATACCTTTAGGTTTAAGTCGTGTAATTTAATCAAAAATCATTTGAGCAACTTTAATGGAAATGAAGTAAACTTACAAAGAATCTAGTAAAAAAAACAAAAAAAATTTAACGTGGAAACACAAATAAACTGGTGGTCATAAAAAAAACAAATGCATTCTTGGTTTTTATTCTAATACGCGTTTTCACAAACAATTGCATAATTGAATTTCAGATCGTTTCACCCACCGCCATAGCGCCCCATTGGTTCGGAAATAAGCTAAAAAGCTTAACGGAGACAAGCACCAGCAATGCTAAAGCTTTTGGCAACCACACACACACACACACACTGAGGGATATTTGCAATTTTTTGCCAGTCTCTTTGTTTCTGTGTTTTGCGCTCTCGCTTACTCAAGCTCTCCCTCATGTTGTTAGCTTTGTCGGTGTCCTTTGCTTTCGCTTTCGCACTCGTTTTTTTGGCTTAGTGTGCTCAGTTGTGTTCTGGCTTCATATCCTGTCGTTGTCGCAGTCGCTGTTGTCCTTTACTGACGCGCACCGCGTTTACCTAAGCTAACGCAGTTCGTCTTTGAGTGCAAAAAAGCCAAAAAACCAACATTTATCAGTTTCTCGCACTTTCCCAATTAATACTGCACCGAATTAGATTGTAAAAAGCGCTGTTTAAATTTTATAACTATTCTGTCTGTGGTGGTTAGGCTTAAGTGCGACCGCCTTACGCAGCTTACGTCTAGTTTTAACTGCACTCCCACCCCCCCGTCCGGCCCGCAAATTAACGTTTTCGCAGTGCCTCCGGCTGAAACGGCTTCAAAATTAACTACTCAAAGTATCATCACAACGCTATGTCCCTCTCGGCCATAGCCAAGGTAAGTCCAGTGCGAATGGCGCTAAAAACTTCTGCCTTGTTTGCTAAAAAAAGAAAAAAACATCATTCTTGAAAACTCACTCATACTACCCTGTCAGTGGCTGCCACTGGTTTGAGTCAAACTCATCCTGCCAGCGTGCGTGTTTCGCACATGCGCCGAGCCGAAAGCTTTTTTCGCTGGCGTACACACAGCGAAATGGCGCGAACAGAGTTGCTAGGCTGAGTGCAGGCCGCGACACAATGTAAAATGTATTAGAGAATAGTCGGAGTCGACAACCCTGCGGGTCGCGTTAAACTAAGAACGTTGGTCTGGCGTGCGCTCAGAAGCCAACCCCTAAAACATACCCCAAGCGGAACTTGTGAGCCATTTTGTGATGCGCTCGCGCTGACTCTTGAGCGCGGTGGCCTATGGACGACAGCGAGTGTCCTTGGCGCGTCGTACTGACTTGCTTTTGCCCGATAGCAACCAGGACACCGTCAACTTGGTTAAGGTTAATGCCCCTAGCCGACCTTGATGTACGACACACATCGGCACTCGGCGCCGACTCGGCCTACTGTCGGCTCCCCGTCTCTCGTTGGATACTACGGACTTTACTTTCACATGGGTTCAACGAACTTTCAGGCAACATATTATGCTTTCTACATACACATATTTTATTTGTGTGCGCCAGTGAAGTCGTTTGTTCCCAGAATTGGGCTGCTATAGAATAGGGTCCTTTATACATACACACACATACACATTTCAATACGTATATGTATCTGTAGTATTTTGGTGCTTATCCGCGCCTTCGCTTCTTATTACGGCTGCTCTGAACAACAGTCTGTGTAAAACTTTCTTCCCGTTTGCAGCAATAGAAACAAGGCTTTTACATGAATCATGTGGGTATAAAAAATTAAGCACAAAGGATCAAGATTCTGCTCATAGGTGTAAAAATACGTCGGGATAGTTTTGATTTTTACAAATATATTTAATTTGCAAGATTTAAAGTTATAAAATTCCGATTCGTAAAGTAAAAGTAATTAATTTTAATTTAAATAGATTACAAAATTAAAGAAGCCTATAATCTTTAATTGTGTAATTCTTTAAATATATAAAGTTCTGAAAAATATTATTTCTATAAGAAAGAATGTGGGTTATGTTCTTTATTTTTACCATTTGTGATTCAATATATGTGTATCCAAAAATACCGAATCAAGAAGCTAAAATAATAGATTTGTGACACCATTGGATCAAAGGGAAGTTAAGAAAATAATATGAAGCATGTTTTATTTGTACCACACCTGTTCTAACCTCAAATCGATATATGTATATACATTTATACATATATTTGTTATCAGCACGTAGTTCTATTAACAAAACAGTGCCATAAAAATAGCTGCCGAAAGAGCAACAAAACAACAAGCAAATTAGCAAACTTGCTGTTGAGCAACTGGTTTGACCAGATTACCTCTTAAAATAAGTATATGCATATGTAGAGCTCTCGGCATGAGGTTGTGTTTTTGTTTTTGTTTTTTATCTGTACTCGTTATCAGTGGGCAACCTGTTCTCTTCTGTGCCGCCTTCCAGCTATTTATTTATTCAAATGAAATATCACAAGAAATAGCTCTGATACGGAACGTAGCTCAGTGAGGGTTTCATTTCATTGTCAGCACACCACAAGCTGGGAATCCAGCAACAAGTAATCTTAATAACATGTCTAATAATCCTGTTTCCATCGATGCGCAGCCAATACTCTACTCGTATTGGCGTAGCTCCTGCTCCTGGCGTGTTCGAATCGCAATGAATCTTAAGGAAATACCCTACGATATTAAGCCCATCAGTCTCATAAAGTCGGGCGGCGAACAACATTGCAATGAGTACCGCGAAGTCAATCCCATGGAGCAGGTCCCGGCTCTCCAAATTGGTAAGCATAGCTTATGCCACGGCCTGTCCAAGTAGAAATAAATGTAATTTTCGTTTATTTCCAAATAGATGGACATACACTGATCGAGTCGGTGGCAATTATGCACTATCTGGAGGAGACGCGCCCCCAGCGTCCGCTTCTGCCGCAAGATGTCCACAAACGAGCCAAAGTACGCGAAATAATTGAGATCATTTGCTCTGGCATTCAGCCGCTTCAAAACTTAATCGTTCTAATCCACGTCGGGGAGGAAAAGAAGAAGGAATGGGCACAGCATTGGATAACACGTGGTTTTCGCGCCGTGGAGAAGGCACTGTCCACCTCGGCTGGCAAATACTGTGTGGGTGATGAGATCTCAATGGCTGATTGCTGCCTTGTGCCGCAGGTTTTCAATGCCAGGAGGTAAGTTCAATCCCATCGAAATTTAGATAAGAATTCGTTTCAACTGGTGCTTCTCAGATTCCATGTTGACTTGCGCCCATACCCCATCATATTGCGCATTGACCGCGAACTGGAGAGCAATCCGGCATTCCGAGCTGCTCATCCTTCCAATCAGCCGGACTGTCCACCGGAGCTGCCCAACAAATAGAATTTTCCGACGACAACTGCAAAGCGCCGTAAAACTAAAAAGTGAATTGCAGTTCGTAACAAAGAAACAACTTTACAGTGGGGCAAGAAATATTTGGAGCTAAAGAGTCAGCTTTAGAGGCGGAGATTTCATTGAGAGAAACAGTCGGATGTGATTTAAAAAATTGCTAACAGCATTTAACTATGCATAAATGCATAAAAATACTATCGATAAAAACAAAAAAATTACAATTTTAAATTGCATGCAAGCAAAACAGTATAAATTATCCTCAAGAAAATTTTATAATTTCCCTTAGTTTTCAATGTGAAAAATGGTCTAAAAGATGAACTCGTATATTAAAAAGTATTTTTATGAATTTTATTTAGGCTAACTTAAACAAAACCAAATCAAGGAGAACTCATGAACTCATGAAAAGCAAAATTTAATTCAGGGATTTAAAACACACACAAAAAAAAAACAAAACAAATAGTTTTAGTGCACATATACATTCTATAAACCAATATGCACAAATGTATACACGTATGCATATGTAAGAAAATAAAAGTTAGGCGCTTTACAAAGTAACTTTTTGAAAAGTACAAAACTTCAGTCAAAGTGGAAATAAATTCCACTAGCAGGCATTCTGATTATAAAATTAAAACAAAAAATATAAGAAAAAAACAAAAATTATTAAAATTATGTAAGTAAAAAAACAAATTACCATTCATTAAATACTTTCCATACCTTAGACAGTAAACCAGGTCTAAGGCAACGGATACTAGAGTTCTCATGTGACTATACTTAAATAATGTCTCTTTACTTCAAAAATATGTACGAGCGCAGTATATGTACAATTTTATTATTTTCTGTCATTAAAAACCATAAAACATATAATAGCCCAAGAAATCATGTTTAACAAAAATGTATGCATAAGTTCATTACTCATTTTGATAGAAATTGATCCACAACTTGATATTAAACAGTAGTCAGAGTATATTCTGTACAATTTAAAGAACTGCCTGATTTCACATGCAAACCGACTAACATATTCTATGTTAATATCGATTGAATTGTAACAGTTCCAAATATAAACTACCTATTTAAAAAATAAACTTCTAACTAAACTAAACCGATTCGATTGTCTATCTTTGCATTCTACCCCTCTGTAATTTGTAGCATATTTTTAGGAGCGCTTCTTATTCATATGATGCAGAAAGCGTACGATATATCGATATATCGATAGTACTAATCTCTAATCGCAGAATGGAAAGAGGTTCTCCAGTGACCTAAATATTGTTTAAAGAAATAAAAAACAATACACTAAAGTTATATATAATATTTACTAAAAATATATATTTTGGATTAAATTGGACAAACAAATCGGGGAGCTTTCAAATCAGTTGTGCTGCATGTTGCTGATATCATATTATCTCTGGACACCTGTTAAATACCTTTGTTACTTTTAAACAAACAAAAGTTTGCATAACAAAATGAGTGCCTTGAGGAAATCTGCTGGGATATGGCTTCATTTGGCTCAACGTGGAAGAAACCCATCAATTCGTAGAATCTCCAGCGAGGCGAGACCTCTGCTGTATTCTTACTTTTACAGCTCTTGTTCCTGGCGAGTTCGCATTGCGTTGGGCTTGAAGAAGATACCCTATGACATTCAAGCGACAAGTCTGGTTACGGCCGATGCTAAAAATACCCCAGACTGCTATACAGACGAATATCGGGAACTGAATCCAATGCAACAGGTACCTACGCTTAAAATCGGCAAGTATTGGACATACCTTAAGTCGAAAGCTCAACATGGAAATTTAGGATTTTTTATATGCTTGTGTTTAGATGGGCACACGCTTTGCGATTCTGTGGCCATTATGCACTATCTGGATGAGACCCGACCGCAGCATCCATTAATGCCAGACGATCCTCTAGAGCGAGCGAAAGTGCGCGAGATTGTTGAGATCATTTGCTCTGGTATTCAGCCGTTGCAAAATCGTCTTGTATTGGCACACCTGGGCAAGGAAAAGAGCATGGAGTGGGCTCAGCATTGGATATCGCGTGGCTTTCGTGGGCTGGAAAGGGTGCTATCCGCCTCGTCCGGGAAATACTGTGTAGGAAATGAAATCTCCATGGCTGATTGCTGCCTTGTTCCACAGGTGTTCAACGCCAAAAGGTGAACCCCTCAAATCATCTAATTAGCAAGTGTTTGTCTAATTGGAATTTCTCCGCAATCTCTCTTAGATACCGTGTCAACTTGGATGCCTATCCCACAATTGTGAGGCTCAATCGCAGCTTGGAAACGAATGAAATTATTCACGCCTGCCATCCACACAGTCAACCCGACTGCCCACCAAAGTTGGCTAATAAATAGAATAAAATTATTAGCTGAAAAAATAATTAACTGGAATATGTAATATTTGAACTGGGCATTTCAAAGAACTCTTATCTGAGATGAATTTAGGTTTTAAAACTATGAATAAATATTGAAATGAAAATGCGCGTTTTTTTTTAATATATTCTTTATTAGTTGTTGTTTTTATTATTTTTATATAATCTTTCTTAAATGTGTAATTCATGTTATATGTATGTGTATTTTATAACTCTTTATGTACCTTGACTTGGATTTTTACTTTACAATTACTTCATTTAATTCTTTACGGATCTTCTAGCGTCTCATAATAATGTGTGAGATTTTGTTTGTGTGTGCATTTGTTGGTGTTTCCGTTTTAGTATGCGTGTCTCTATGTATATATATATGTATGTATGTACTCAACAAATTTCTCTATAACTACTATTACATACGTATGCTCCAGACGCACCTCATAACATTACCATTAGTATTACTTTCAGTAGAATATCTAATATCGGTACACCGGTCCTAACTAGATTTGTATTTGCTTTCTGTTTATTGTATGCAGCCAGCCGCTTTTTTGCTTTATCGCGCTATTCTTATAGATTTTGTTGCAAATTCATGTTGGCTATGAATTTCTAAGGTTATATGTACTATGCGTTTGTATATAATTATATGGAGAGAGGGATAACTGTTTGTTGTATACTTTTGGTTTTAGGCAATCCAGTTGGCGCCACTTGCCAATCAAGATTTGTACAAGATTTGTTTTTTGTTATACGAGTAGTTTCAAAAATTACGTGTTTCTTTTTTAAAATTTGAATGAGCTACGTTACCTTTTAATTTTTTTTTTTTCAAACATTTTTTTTAACTATTTGTAATTTTTATTTATTTTTTTATTTTTCAAAACAAAGTACATATGTCGAGAAATGAAATTCTGGCTTAGTTTTATGAAGGTTATGTGTAAGATATATCTCGTATTTTTTTAATTCAATCAAAATAATAGATAAATATATTTATAAAACCTTCTGCATCATCTTTATAAAATTTCAATTGATTATAAATTTGTAATAGAGCATAACTAAATATCATCTTTTTGTTTTTAAATTAGTTTTTGTTATATAATTATTGCATTTGTTTAATAACGAAGTTTTTGTTTTTTCTCGATATTTTCCTCGATATTTTGTTGCTAAAATTTGTTTAAATATTTTGCTAATATGTATAAGTAAAACTTTTATATTTATACGGTTGTATTTTTATTTATTTTTTTTTGTAATTATTTTTTTTTTTTTTTTTGTTTTTCGGTAAGTAAATACGTACTTATTATCGCTATTTAAACAACATATCCTAGGTCGTACATGGTGTTGCACTATGAGCACATACCAAAGAATTTTCATGCTACTTATTGGATTTGTTAAAGAGCCGCAAAATTGCACCTACTTTAATGTTACATTCGCGTGTATACATACATTCAATTTATACATACTCTATTATACAATTCATTTGTTAATTCATTCACTTCATCTCTTTATTTTTTTGTTTTTTTGTCATTATTTTTTTATCACAGTCAAATCATAAAAGATTTAGTACTTTTACTTTTGAATGAGTTTCCATGATGTTTTTGCTTGCTTGAATGTTCTGCGATTACGAGCATTTCAAATGACCATCGTTCAATTGAGGTTTCTGCTTCAAATTTTGTTAAAATTCCTTACTAACACTAAGAGTTCGTTTCTTCGAATTCGTAAAGTGCAACTGAGTTTCGACAAGTTAGTGTGAAAAGTATTTTTTTCTTTCTTTTAGTTTTCTTTTACTTTTTTCATAATTGGACTATGCATGTAATTAGTTGACTTAGCCTTTGACATTGTCTAAGAAACGTTGAGAAAAATGGTAAGTTTTATATATATTTATATATTTGGTGTTGTTGGTGTAATTGTAAAATCTAGTGGCTTGTATAAAAGCTTTAACAGAAATCCTGCACGTTATTTTTCACTCTTTCGAATTGTGTTCTTGAGTGCACAACGTGAAGGCAATGTTTCAACTTTGTTTTCAATCATTATTAGTTTTGCTTTTCATCCTAAGGTACTCACGTATGCTCCTACTATCTTAGGTTGTTATTTGTTATTGAAATCTACGTTATTTATATATGAGAAAAAAATAACACAAAAATTTGATTATACACAAGAGTTCACTTTGGCCTTACTACTGACTGACACTACTGTGTTATTTCAATTATTATTGTTACTATCCCGGACATAAGGTAACTTGAATTTTCAAATATAAAAAGGTATCGTCTGACTGTGACAGAGTTTCATGAACTATGACCTATTATGTAATAACACGTGCTCATGTGATGAAAATTACTTCGATTTTGTTTTGTCCTAAAGTATAAATTTAAAAATTCTGACTAACACTTAAGACGGCCCCAAATTTATAAATTATTGTATGCCAAGCAGATTTAATCACGTGAACCAGGTAAAAATAAAATCATTGGGTGGCAAATAAATGTTAATGGGTTTTGTGCCGAGCTGCACAGATCTCCTGAGAGGGATCAGGAGAAGGTGCAACTCTGCACAGCGCCATTTGAATATATTTTGTATCATCGTTAAGCCTTTTATTTGTATGAATTAATTAATAATAATTTTATGTATCACGCTAACAACTAGTTTTGTATAGTATGTATGCATTTACTGTATGTATATATATTCAAATATAATTTGTTAATATTTTATTAAGTTTAATGTGTTCTTTTTTTTTTGTTGTTGTCGAATGAACTTGTAGACGGCTTCTTGTTATTGTAGTTGCCAATTTTGTTTTGTAATATGCGCTTATTTACACATAATGGCCAATGGGGACTTGTACATGTGTATGTCTGAAATATTTATTTTTGTATGTCCCACTTATCCCCCCTGTTTTTAAGAATGGCATCTTCAACCTGACATTTTCTGAATTCGCAAACGTTTTGAATCTTCTTCGATCTTTTACGATTCTTGTCTTGCCACTTGATTTATAAATTTTCATTTGCACTTGTAATCGTTATGTGTGTATAGTTTGGTTTATATATATCTATATATATATATATCTATATATAAATATATGTGTTATTATGCATTTATTTTTTTAATTGTCCTAATAACAGTGTGGAGCCAAAGCATAACAAATTATAAAGTAACAATTTATTTTTGGTTTTATATATTTTATACGTGTTTATGTATTTGCCATACAAACAAAAACAAAATTGATTTGATTGTTAAATTTAACATCCTTCTGCACTTATTATATAATGTTATTTATATTTTTACAGAGCAAAAACTGCGGTTCATTTATTTATTTATCTGTTTCGGTTACTTGCACTTTTATTTCATTTCTTTTCTGTTTTATTGTTTTTAACCATTTAAGTCAAGTTTGAAATATTTTAAATACGTAAATATATATATATATATATATAATTAATAAAAGTTTTTGTTTTTTATTTTTCTTTGCACTAGTTTAACTCTAATAGACTCCGTCGCTGAAATAACAGCATTATATATTATATCATTAAAAAACTTGAATAAAACTAGCAAAATAAAATATGCGTACGCCTTTCCGAACGGTTTTCAGATGAGGTTGCGTGTACTTAGCCAATGTTGTGACTTGTGCAGGGTATCGGGGAACAGAGGAGGTTTAGTGGTGATTGTAGCTATGAGAAACATGACCAATGATTAATATGTTGTGTACCGATCGATTTGATTTTGATCGGGCCATTGAATACCGGATTATCGTTGAAACAACCAGCATATTCTTGGATATAAGATGTTTTATTGAACATGATTTCTATATAATTAAGCTGGCTTTATTTTACAGCAAAAACACAAACGCAAAAAAAAAACAACAAAAAAAAATCCAAACAAGCATAAACACGTGGACTTTCGGCCAGGAACCGCTTAGTAACTGGACCCAGAGCGCAGCATTTTTCCTCTCTTTCATCACACCCAGACGATATAGCATCGGGCGGCAAATAGGCGTAGCATGGGCTTGGGTGTAATTAACACTGAAGCTGGGTTCGAATAAGTTTCAATTTGGTGACAAGAACATTCGGA
Organism: Drosophila micromelanica; assembly: GCA_004143825.1. Classification (NCBI taxonomy): domain Eukaryota; kingdom Metazoa; phylum Arthropoda; class Insecta; order Diptera; family Drosophilidae; genus Drosophila; species Drosophila micromelanica. The sequence goes on along the minus strand of SCDY01000110.1, from coordinate 70,257 downwards.
CATTCGGAGAAGTGGCAAACTTGCTTAGAATATGACAACTGCCAAGCTGCGTTAGTTAAATTTTAATTTTTTTTTTTTTGTTTTGCTTCTGAAGTAAAGCTTTTCGACATTTCAGAAAGAATTAATTATTTTATAATTAATTTCACGTTTCATTTTATTCGATATTATTATACATATATGTATACATATACATATTTATCTCATTTTTTAGCTTGTTTTCTCTTTTTTAAATACATATCACAGATCCAGTACAAATATATTTGTATATATTTGCTTATTTTTGTTTTCTATACTTTAACTTTAGATACCGTATAAAACTCATACTTGAAACATAACTCAGTGAGCACGCGCATATGAAAGTATTTAGTAAGTATGACCAATGTGTATGTATTGTGTTGCTATGTATGCATGCATTTAGGTGTTGGCGTGGGTGTGAGGTAACTGTGAATATGCCATGTGCCTATGCATATGTTCGTCTGTATGTGTGTATGGCGTCTTAGCTTTTCTCTGGTTTGCCATAACAAAAAAGACGAGAAAATGTACGATTTTTTTGTTGTTGGTTTTTAGGGTCTGGATGGGGTTCAGTGTCTTATGCTTGTTTCGATTTGTTTAAATCGAGCATTTTGTTAAAATTTTTGAGCTGCGGTATATTGTGGCTGTAGAATTGAATGTTATCGTTGTAGTCATTATCTAGTTTATTGCTCTTTTTTTCTAGTTCCCAATCATATTGAGGTCTATTTTTATTTTAATTTACCTGCACTCTGTACGCGCTGTTTCTCTTTCTGACAGTTAATAATAATGTAAAATAACGTACATATTTATCATAAAATTATAATCAAAACACAAAAGTCTCTGACAATATAATTATTTTTGTGTCTGTTTTTTTTTTTTTAACTTTCATTTACGTTTTATTTATTTATTTTATATTATTTTTTTTTTAATTTTTTGTTTTGCATTTTTCAAGGCACACTAGCATTTTCGACTGTACTTTCAATATTCCTTTAATTTTGGTTTTGTTTGACTTGAAATTTTCTTGTTTAACTTAATTTATGTCAACGCTTGTTAAAGCATTTTTTGTCACAATTTGGGTTTAACGATTTAACTCTTCTGGCGCAGGTTCAATATAATTCTAATATTATTTATATAAATATTGCACAAATAAGAACAAATGTTGGTAAGCTTTAACAATAATAGCAGACAAAAAAATATGTGAACAACTTTTTAACTTATCTTAACAAACTTAGCTTAGGATTGGGGTTTTTTTTATAAAATTTCTTGAGCGTTTTCAGTGATTGTATTAAATTGAATTACACTGAAATTGAATCTTATATCGAGCTGAGCTGCGAGTTTGATTGATTGACTGACTGTTGATTTGACATGATAATGTTGCAGAATTGTTTAGAGTACGCTGTTAGTGGAGCTGTGGTTGTGAATGATGATTGATGCGCCATGTGTCGGGTGCTTTCAATTAAAAACATAAAACCTTGGCTTATTAAATTTTTTTAAATATTTTATTTACGCTTGTTTTATTTCTTTTTTTATTCATTAAAATAAATTTAAAGTAAATAAAGTGGTGGACAAAGTAAAAACAATACATTTTATTATAAGTAAATCATTTCTATCCATGTGTTTGTATGTGTATGGGTATATTTGTATGAATTGTTCAAATTCAGATGTGATGTTAAAATAATTCATGTTGTTTTGCAATGTTTGGTTTTTGTGGTTTTTGCTTTTTTTTTGTGTCTTTATACTACATGTATACAGGAATCGAATTCAAATGTTATAATTGCACAATGCTTAAAGATTATTAGGGGTATTTTAGGCCGATTTTTTTGCCGTTTATATGTGAATATGTTTATTTTCAGAGACATTGGTTTCTATTTTAAATTAAAATAAAATGTGATGTATAAGGTGAAAAGAAGAAAATGTAATACCTAAAATTATGTATGTATGTATGTAAAAATAATGGTGCAAAGTTTTCCAAAAACAAAATATAAGTATTATTTTAATGGGCCAAAAAGAAAACTGTTTTTATAAATAAAAAAAAAACCAAAGTTCAGTTTCAAACTGAGAGCTTAAAAAATCGCACTTCTTTGCTTAGAAACAGACGTAAAAAAATAATATGATTATTAAATTAGGAGCATAAAATCAATACCAAAAAGGAGACTCACGTGCGCGCGCAAAACATTAACACCACTTGTTTGTTATATAATGTACCACTCTTTCGAAAATTAAACAACATTATCATGATCAACATTTTAACAATATCATAATAGAATATTAAGGGCTAAAAAACATATTATATTTAATAAACATATGTGTGTATATTTACATATATATATATAAACATAGCAATAAGCACAAAAGGGCAACAACAGAAAACAGAAACAGAAAACAAGAAACGCAATAAGTTTTGTGTTTGAGGTAAAAAGTGTTTCAAATAGTTATCACTAGCCTGTCAAGCGTTCCATCTAGCAATTTATCGCCATTGCTGTTGGTGTAATTGTTGTATATATTTTAAAGCACATACAGACAAATGTATGCGCATGTGTGTATTTGTGTGTGTAGTAAAATATTTACCTTATTTGGACACCATATTGGAAAATCAACTGAAGTTTTCACTGAAAACGCTCTTATTACACAAATAAATCAATTTCTTTTTTTTAGTCTCATAACATAATTCTAATTAACTCGTTTGTATTGTGTATTTATGTATATGCACAATGTGTGTATTTGTGTGGGTGTGTGTGTGTGTGTATGTCTTTATTGTAATATGAAGAAGACTCAACAATTAGTGTATAGGGTGCATAAATGTACATATGCAAGTGCATACATGAATTTTTAAATAAATATATATATTTATATATATTTATTTATATACATATATATATATATATATATATTTAATTTCTATGTAAAATTTTCATTTTGTCAAAGTGCCAAATAGAAAACACGCAACATATGTATGACAAAAAAGACAGGCAAGGGCAAGTGTATCTCCCAGTACCTTGGTCAAAATTAAACGTGTGGCAAACAAATGCAGCATTATTAATTAAGCTTGTTTTACTGTCAAATCAAATTTGCTAAGGCTTTGAACTCTTCTTTTTTGGGAGTACTCTCATTTAGTTATTTTTATCAGTAATTTTTTATGCCTTTTAATGTGTGTATGAATGTGTGTGTGTGTGTGTATTTATGTGTTTTTTTGTTTTTATGGCTACTGATGTTATTCATTTTAAATTAGCTTTGTTTCGTTTTTTATCATGTTAGGTTTGTTTTTCTTTAGTTTTCTATGCAACATTTTGTATTTTTTAAATAAATGAACCATATTTGTTTGATTTTTTTTTTTTGTTTTTTTGGTTTTGTTTTTGAGGAAATTTTTTGTATGGGGATAGTTGTTTGTTTTTTGTTGTTGTGCTGCTTGCTTGATTGCTTGATTATTAATTCACAACAGTGGTTAATGGAATTTGACGCGCCCTCTTTGTCTCCTCCTCGTTGATTTTTTGTTCAATTAGATACTGCGCTTTGGCAATGGCACTCGGCTGACCAGTTATGGTTACAATGCGATTTCTAGTGCCAGGTGCGAATATGCCCTTTTTGGAAATTTGCACATTTGCGCCAGAAACATGTTGAATTTCAACTAAACTACGACCGTTAGGACCTGGAATATTTGCATCAGATTATGATAAATATTATAGAGTATAAAATTGTGTGTATATATATTTATATATATGTGTATGTTTAGATTAAGGCATATAATGTGTATCTGTGAAAATACCAAGAAGTCGAAAGCCAAAAGCTGGAAAACTTAAAAGAACCATAAAAGAAACCAATACAATAATATATCAGCGAAAATGTGACTTAACCTAAGCTTTTCTAATCAAACTGTCACTGACACTGAGGTAATAACTGCAAAAATAAACAATAACAAAAATTAAAACCCAATAATTGCACTATTCCAATGTATGTATGTATATAAACATAATGTACTAAATAGATATATACATATTCAATATTGACGAAAATTCGTTATGCCTCAAACGAAGTGTTTTATTTTCAAGGTGAAAATATAACGTTCTCAACTTATTACCTACTGCTAATTGATAACTAGTATTAACTGCTCTGTCAGGCACTTGTGTGTGAGCGAATTTTCAACTTTTATAAGGAATGGCATATGGCATCATGTGGATCATGGTTTGTGCTATGTGTGAGGGGGGCAAGAAGTTGACTAGAAATTTCGCTACGTATTTATACATGTTTTTTTATATTTGTATCATTGAGAATGCTTTAAGAAATGCTTATGTAGATGGTTAAGCGACTGATCCTTCACCTGAATCACTTGGAATGCTGAAATGTCCAGGAATGTGCAATGGCTTTGTCTTTCTCTTTGTCTACGTCTATGTCTATGACTCTAACTATAACTAAGGCCTACAATTAAGTAATCGCAAGGATAAACACAAAATATTCAATGGGACTGGGTGATCGGGAGTCGGTTCCGGGGTGGGGGTGGGGGTGCTGAAATAACGGATTCAAGTGTCTTTGCTGTTGCTGTGGTTGAAGTTGGAGTTGTTGCTTTTGTTTTCTTTTGTTATTGTTGTCGGTTTTAGTAGGAATAATAGAAAGGTTGCCCACCTAGAACAGCGCCGATAATCACTTCGGGTACCTCAACGTTCTTGGTATCCTTGGCGCCCAGATCACCCGGAGTGGGGCTCTTGCTCAGGCCGCCTATTGAGGCGGCAGCACCCAGTTGCGCGCTGGTCACCGTGCCGGTGGCACCGGTCAGTCCAAAGCTGTTGTTATTCAGGGATACGGGCGTGGCCGCTGGCGCCGTGGCCGAGCCCAGATGGCGGAATGACTCGAATTGCACTTCCAGTTGAGACTGCGTTGGGCGATTGGCGGCAGCAGCAACGGCCGCCGCGGCGGCATACTCAAAGTTAACCTGACCGACAGCGCCGAAAACGTTGCTAGCGGTGGCCGCAGTAGCTGCGGCAGCCGTCTGCTGATCCAGCGTCGTCACGCCCAGGTAGTTGCCAAGCGTGGGATGAGCGCCATTAGCGTGTGGCACACCCACTCCCATGCCCAGCACACCGTATTTCGCCAGTACGCCGAGGGCGGCGCAAACTTCAGTGGTGGCGGTCTCCGTGTAGCCAGCGCCGCGCATAGCAACCTATATGGACGGGAGTCGACGGATCAGCTAGAGATATTGGCTAGAGATAAGTGCAAGCTGCGTACCTTGATGTGCTCCAACAACTGTGTGGCAACTGCCAGATTGGGAGTTGGATTGGGAGCGCTCAGGTTTAGGGATAGATTGATCCCTGTGCCATTGACCAGCAAACTTGCTGCGGTGCCCGCTCCACCGATAGCTGTGCCCAGTGTCGAGTTCAGCGAGGCGGTGCTGGAGTTGATGGCATTCTGATTGGTGGCATAGGGCGAGCCAGTTGGATTAAAGTTGGCAACGGGTCCGTTGACATCCGCATAGGAGACGTTCAGGCACGTGCCTGACTGCGGGTCCTCAACAATTTTGGATAGAATCATTTTGCAGGCGTTCTTGTTATTCTCTTTATCGCCGATAATGGTAATGCAGCGTTCCTGCAGTGACACATCCTTGGGCTTCTGCGAAATCTGCACATAGGAGCCGCTATCCTCCTTGATCTGCTTGATAAAGGCACCGCCCTTGCCAATGATCATGCCCGCCGTTGAATTGGGCACCAATATTTTCACCTGCTTATCACGTTCCTGTGCCTGCTTGGACTCGGCATCAATTATTTTCGTGGTCAAGTCGGGCTTCTCCCGTATTTTGTCCATTATAAAATCTACCACGGTCATGATGCCCTCCACGGAGCCAGTGATGAGGCACACACGCTCAGTAGTGCCTAAGGAATAGTGTAAGAGTAAATTCGAGTCGTTGGATATGTGCAGAAGCAACTTACCAGGATAAAAGTCGTGCGACTTGGACATCTTGACTCTAGCACCCGTGTCCTTTTGCAGCGAGGCGATCGTCTCGCCCCCCTTGCCAATGATGGCCCCGGAGGCCACCGCAGGCACCAGTATCTTCATGTGAAATGTGGTATCGCCTGCAAATCGAAGAAAAAAGTTCACATAGCGACCATGGATTAGTTTTCGCAATTTCGGAAGATTTTTGCATTTAACCCATTGCAGCACTTTGTTGCTTATTTTGCTGCTTATTTTTGGTATAGCACATTTCTGGTAGCTGATTAGCAGGTTATAAATTAAAAATAATAACAGCATTTGGTGACCGTTCGTGCGAAAGGACGCTCGTAACTGGACGATTGCAATAATTTCTCTGGTTAAATTATTACAATTGAATTAGTTGCAATTAAAGTTGAAGTTTGTGCTTGAATTCCATTTTTGTTTTAGTGTTATGAGAGGGAGTTTATGCTACATGCATGTACGATTGTTTACTTTTCGTGTTGAATTTGTTGTTGTTGTTGCTGTTGCTGTTGTGATGGTTCATGTTGTCATGTTAATGCGGCTGTGGTTATTATTGGCAAGCCATGAGAGTTGAATACGCTTGATGAGGATGCAACACAAAAAATGCTGGCGACTCGAGACACATGAAAAGCCCAAACCACAAAATCTGCCCCGCAAGCGATAAATACATTGTTTAACTAAATGTTGGTCAGCTGGTCAGGCGGTCAGATAGTCAGCTAGCCACCAGGTCAGAGGTTAATGTGCGATCCGTTGGCAACGTACGTTGGGTCAGAGAGTCGAAATAATATCACTTTTCGTTTTACGAGAGTTTCGGGTTAGCTAATAGCAGTAAAATAGGTAAAAGATAGGTAGACATTGTATACATTCAGAGAGTGATAGATACAGTAAAAGAAAGAGTCAGGGAGTGGGGGTATAGAGAGAGAGAGATGCACACGACGAAAAGATTTGGCAATTGACACATTGTTCGCTGCGTTTTGTTTTATACGATGAATTTTAATGGTATTTGAATGAAAGTATGACAAAGCTTACCATGATGATTATGATTATTGTTATTATTTTCAATTTCAACCTCAATTCCAGAACAAACTGACTCACCTAAAACGAAACAGAGGTAAAAAAACATTTATTCATTAGATACATATGCCAATTCACATCAATTACATTATTAGACAAATTCAAAGATATGCAACAAACTGACGTCATTCCAAGGTGAATGTGTGTATACGTTTGTGTGTGTGTATGTTTATGGGGTGTGAATATCGCAGTGTGTTGTCCGGCAACTCATATATGTATATGTCACGTTTCTTATGTAAGCATAGCACAGTGAGCACTTGACCGGTGATATGGAAACATAACTGAAACCTCAAGATTTACACAGAACAGTAACTAATTGTGTTGTTGTGTATATGGATGGATAGATAAGTATGTTGATACCGCAATCTTGTTTATTCAATGTTACGTTTGGAGTTGCCCTGCATGTCATTTTAGTCAATGCAACCGGTGCCTCACATTACAGCACCAAGGCAAGTAAACAAACAAATTTCAATTAATAAAATATGTCAAGCGGAGATGCTCTATTACACAGAACAGTCGGCCAAATACAATAAAAATAGCAGGCAAGTGAGAACGTTGCAGTCGGGTCTTACCGACAGCGAGATACTCGTTCACAATGTAAAAATAACTAAAATACTAAGCGAGTATAAAAAAAATGTATGTATTAATAAAATAAAAAATATATATAAAATAACATCATCATGTGACCAGATTTAAGTAAAGTTATCTAATAACATAACCTATCTAATATAAAAAATTTAGTTTAATTTAATTTAAGCCGTTAGGTGGCGATGTTTTTGAGATCTATTAATTGACTTCTTGCACGAATATGAAAATAACATGCAATAACGTTGTACTCGGGTATAACCGACTGCACAATACTTTGTGACAGTGTAACAACAATTGGAAACAGTTAAAACTGTCTTATTTGTGACTCTGCCTTAGGATAGGCTACCTTAAATACTTTTGTGATACAAGCGAAATACGAACTGCCAGTGGGTGTGCCAAAAACATTTTAACATTTTTTCTGACACGATAATACACTAGCCGAGCGTTGCACGAAAACAAAATATTTTTTCGCTTTGTGAACGTTTAAAAAAAAAAAACTTAAAAGCAAACAAATTTCAAACAACAAACGATTTGCACCTGCTGCACACCTAACCCAACCGGATGCCCCTTCTGACTTTGCCACCCTCTGAGATGAGGAACTTGACGGCTACTCGGCTAGCTAGGTTTAATTTTAGCTGACACGCTCGCCACGCTCACTAGAATTGAAATGTGTGTCGTCGTCATCTTATTGCCACTCTAGGCAAAGTGTCCTTCAAAACTATTTCTCTAATTAAATACAAGCAGCAGATGAGGCGCACATCTGTCACCAAGACAAAAAGTAGAACTGTCTTATAGCATCTGATCTCTTAAGGTCTCAGCTCGGACAAGATAGGCCACAAACACGCAAATACAATAAGCCAAAGCATCTTCCCTTCCTCCTCCCTCAGGTCAGATGATGCCCATCATTCTTATCTGCCAGCTTGAAACCAAATGACCAGCAGTGACAGACAACTTAATAATAACTAACGTAATGGCCGAAAAATGACTTACAACAGTGGCCCAAAAGTGCAGTCAAACAAAAGCAAATTCTGCTGGTCACATTGGGTTTTATGGGCCACAAAGGAGCCCAAGCGCCACTGCAGTTCGTGTTGCTTTGTTTTTGTTGGTGTTTTTATTTTTTTACACTAAGCAGCAGTTTAAATTATGCCTTTGTCATAAATAACCACACAAACGCAAATTCGCTGTACTGCGAAAAGAGGCGTGGCATGGTCTGCCTGCATCATGTGCATAATGCTGAAACGCAGCAGAAACAAGGCGTCTCACAAACTAGGCTAACGACAACAACCCGCGGAAGCAGGCTAGGTGGATTGCATGTTGGAACCACCATGGAACAATGTGGTGCAGCACGCAACTTGTTAAAGCAAATCGGCAAGTGGTTGACGCGTACCACGGTTCGTATACTTAATATGGCGTGAACCCATGTATGAGCAATGAGCAATTAATCGATGTGATCGGTGAGTTTGTTTTTTTTGTTTTTTGTGTGTGTGTGTGTGTGTTGTGTTTGTTGAATGCTTGATAATGTGTGAACATTATTTCATTATATCATGTCTATTAAACACTTTTAACTTTTTTTCTCTAGTTTATTTATTTTGGCCGTACATTTTCTGTTGGTGGCAGCAGTTAGCTGAATTTCATTTTTTTATATGACACGACAGCAGCTGAAGATGTTGAGATGGTGTCATGATGATTGATGTTGTTGTAGTTGTTCTTGTTCTTACGGTTGTTGTTAGCGAACGCAGAAGATAGTGAGCGAAATAAAGATACTGATAGATAGAGGGCGAGGGCGAAAGCAAGTGTTTTTTTTTTTTTTGTGAAATTGTAGATAGTGTGTAATACTTAGAAGTTGTGCGCATCTTTTTTTTTGTAGTTTCTGAATTTGATTGCGTGTTTTGATCAAACTCACCGTAGCACCAACAGGAGGCAGTCTTATAGCTGGATGATGCTGCCGCTGCTGTTGCAGTTCCCGTTGTCTCATGGTTACTTATCTGCTGCTGAAGCATATGTTGCTGCTGTGATGCGTTCCCCGCTGCAATTGGCGGTGTGCTGGCATCGGGCGTTACATTGGACGATCCATTGTGTCCAAGTGGCTGCTGCTGCTGCTGTTGTTGTTGTTCCATCTGATGATAATGATGTTGAGTATTGCTTAGATTAGGATAACTTTGTGCCAGTTTCTGTTGCAGCTGCTGATGCTTCTGCTGTTGCTTATAGCTAAAAACGGCTAATGAGTATGCATCGTTATGATTGATACTGCTAGCGCTGCCGTTGCTGTAGCTGCTGTTGCTGCTGATGCTGCCGCTGCCGCTGTCGTTGGTCAGCGAATGTAATGATGAGGGCGATGGTGCTGCTTTTATTGTTTTATTGGAATGTCGAGCCTGATGCTGATTATAATAATTTAATTGCGTCAAGCGTGTGGCCGGGTAATGCTGGTATTGGTATGTAAGTTCTTGAAGTTGCTCTTGCTGCTGCTGTTGCTGTTGTGTTGCTGTTGCATATAAATCTGCGTTCATCTGCTGCACCAATTGTTGGGCTGCCGATTCCATGACCACATTTGTAATACTTTCCATAGTTTTTTTTTATACTGTTGCTGCCTTTTTTATACTGTTGAAATGTTGTCGTTCAGTCTTATAATTGTTTGTATGCAATGGAATTAATTTGTTTTATTTTTATTAATTATACCTTATAACTGTGGGATTTGTATATTTTATTATTTTTATTTTTTTATTTCAATATTTTATTTCTTTCTTTTTCGTTTTTTTTTTTTTTTGTTGATATGCTGCTCAGATTTGCTCTACTCTACGCGTTTCCAATTCAAAAACTTGCACAATAAACGAAAAGAAAAAGAAATATAAAGTGTTTTCAATTAAGCTTTAAGTTTTTCAAGGTTTACAATTACGCTTACAATTTTGTAACATAGCACACACAAAGAAATATTTATATTAACTTAAGCAGCTTTTACACGAGCCGTGCGAGAGAAGCAGAGGAATATACATTGATTAAAGGTCGTCTAAGTTCCTCTGAGTCTACTCAAAACTCAATATTGATAATTTTTAAAATTCTTTTGAAAGTTTTCTTCGTGCTGCCAACTTTTTTTAAGTTCTCTCGGTTAGCGGTCGTGTAAACGCAGCTCTGAGTATTAGATTTAAGTATGATTTGTTCTTTAGGCTATGGCTTGTGCTGTTGCTCTGCCTTTATAAGGACATAATGATTGTGGCGGTGTATAAAAGTTGTAAGTATAGATTATAGATAGGTTTATAGAGTGGTAGCGCCATTTAGTTTAGTACATTTTGTAGTGTTTGATTTGATTTGAGCTGAGTTGAGTTGAGTTGATTTGAATTGATTTGGTTTGGTTTGCACTGATTGGATTCGAAAAGCAGCACGCAGGATGAACATTATAGTAGTAGTAGTAGTAGTATTATTACTTAGACGAGTAATTATATTCAATGACGTTGTTGGCATGTGATGTTCTTGGATGGCAATCGGATGGTATTCATTGTATTGTTGGTGGTGCTGGGCGGTGTATGGCGTTCGGCAGTGGGTTTGGTATTCATTTAGTTATAGTGTGTTTTGCGAAATCTGCGCATTTTTTAAATGATCAGTTCAGTAGACAACAGCCACAACAACAACAACAAAAGTAACAACAACAATAACACGAGAGACAAAGAAGTAGAAAAATCGAGGTATATGTATGCATTTACTTCTGTGCATGTATATATTTTACATATACAAGTCAATAGATACATAAATTATTATACATACATACATTGAAAATCATAAAGTTATTTAGATATAGGCAGACTTATTGATAGACGCCTGAAGTTGCATATCGAGGTATGAAGCGGCGGCAACAGCAGCAGATGCAGCAGCAATTGTTGTTGTATCAAGTGCATTGTTGATATATTGGTTGATTGATTGATTGATTGGTTGGTTGATTGACTGATATTGATCGCACGATTAATAGGCGTCAAGCACGTTGACGAATGATGGCATTATGTACATCAGTACGTATATTGTAATAATTACGAGTATTAACGATTGTTGCAACTGTTGATTGATGAGATGTTATCAACTACATTTGTTGGGATTTTCTTCTTCATTTGATGCTTATGATTATAATAGATTTAGGTATAATAATAATACAGTAGTATGTGGAATGTTTTTGCAGTTGCGAGTTTTCAATTTGTGCTATACACTTATATAAACATATATCTATATATATATAAATATATTTATATATAAATAAATATATATGGATATATGTATATATATCGCGGTAGTTAATGACTAGAGTTACACAACATCCAAAAATGGGAGATAATGGTTTTATACATTTAAAATACGATAACTATGCCAAAAGTTTACCATTCAGCAGTTGAGTTGAGTTAAATTCTCTCTCTTCCTTTTTCCTCTGTTCAGCTCCGTTCCGTTCCGTTCCGTTCAGTTCAGTTCAGATTAGTTCAATTCAGTTCAGATGTGACTTGTGTGCTCTGTAGGGTATTCCAGTTGCTGATTTAAGTTGCATGAAGTTATGACAGATCTTTTGAAGAACCACTTGCTGCAGTTACCTCTTGTTTCTTTTTGCTTTCACTTGTAACTGTTTTTATGAATATCAAAAATTCGCTTTTTATTGTTTATTTAATTTAACAGTTTTTATCACAATATAGTCTTGTTCGCTTTTAATTTTGTTTTATTTATCGCATTTATGTTGATTTTTTATCGGTTTTGCGGAAATGCTGCTGTGCGTTAAAGATAATTTTAACGTTCATTGGTTGTACGAGTTTCATTTATTTATATGTTTATTTTAAAATCACAACGAATCGCAGTATTAGCACGACATCAACAAATATGTCTGCGTGCCGTCGGTCAATCTTTTAAGAAAGTACGTTGATTTTTTTTTAAAATATAGTTTATTGAAGTAAATGTATATGTTTTTATTTAATGTTTGGCTATTTGTAGTTTCGTGTAAAATCTATAGAATTTCTTGTGCTTTTTTATTGATTTTTTTTTTCAATTACAAGCATATTTATATGAATACACCAATAAAACAACGAAAAAAATGAAAAAGAATGTATTGTATTATGTGTGTACGCTATGATCTGTTATATGATATGTTATTAAAAAGTATTTAAATAAGTACAAACGAAATGACCGAATAACATCAATTAAAATCAAGGTTCACGTCAGGTTAATGAGAAGATGAATATATCACGATAGATTTATTTCAATGCCTTTAACTGGCACATTAAACTACTAACTGGAGCAACTAATTGACAAATAATTACGCGATTCCAATCAATAAAAGTCAAGCGAACTCGACTGTAAGCCGGGCATGTTTAAAAGTTCTAAGCAACAACCTTGACACATTTGGAAATGGGCCAATTACAAACTCCAATTTGTGTGACCAGGAAACGATGAGTAGCTTGGCTCGCAATTGCGGACAATAGCTGGCAATGTTCAAAAATGAGCTGAATTTCCGCTGATAATTTTAATGACCAAAAATATTCAATGCAAAAACCATTACAAAATAAAATCAAATGTTAAATAATTAAAAATAAAAGCAAAACTAACTTTTAGAAATCATACATATTTCGATTTCGTTATATAACTAACTGCTGGTAAGCCATTTAAATGCAAAGAGAAAAACGTTAATATATTCGAATTTGGCTTCACATTGACACACACAACAGACATCGAAGCATACTGCAAGGTGGGCGTTTACAACAACAATAACAACAACAACAAAAACAATAACAACTATGACCGCAACAATAGCAACTAAATTATGTATGAGATCATCTGCCAGCCCTTATATCGTTTTCATTACGGCCACAATTGATTTATCGCGTAGAAGGCAAAAAGTTTGATTTAGCTCTCAAAAATGAGAAAAAGAAATAATTAAATAAGTAAAAAAAATTAAGAGAGAAAAACCATGTAACAGCTTAGTCGCACCGGATAAGCTGACACCTGCCAGCGTCGTGTGTTGCCAAACAGCAGAAATTAACAACTAGTTGCCAACAGACATCCACATCAGTAGCTGTTGCTGCTGCTGTTCAGATTACACAATATAGCCGATGGTCAGAGCGAGCTGCCCAGTAGACTAAGATTGGTAGTGGAATAGGGATCTCAGCTCGGACTGGCCTCTTTTATAGCACGCATAAATTATTTCGCTAAAGGTGTTTTGCTTTACCAAATGAGCTCACTGACAAGAAAAACAACAACAATATACAAAAAAGTAAATGTCTCACACGTCTGCCTCTGATGAATGGTGTATTGGCGCTCTAGGCAAGCTACCGTAAGTGTTTCAGTATATTTTTGGCTTGTACATTCTAAAACATAAACATAAGCACATGTTGCCCACACTCCAAACACATTTCAAGGTTATGTTTTGCTTTGGTTTGCTACCCGACAATGTCATGCAAACTCTAAGTACTTTTTTAAGTAAGCTGCCCACGCAGAAAAACACGCACACTGTCACTTTATTCCCAAACTTTGAGTTGCCTTCTTGTGCATTTAATAATTTGTTAACGCACATTTTCTGATTAACTGAATCTTCAATTAATGACAACGAATTCAATTTAAGAAGCTGCTGCTTAAGTGAGTCTCAACTCGAACTCCGCCTCTGACTTCGACTTCGACTTCGACATCGCGTCAATGTCAATAGCTGTGTATTGTTATCGTGTCCACAGTTTGTCTGTCTAGTTTGTGAATTATTATATAGCAGCTGACATTGAGCCACATTCGTTGCTCGCTTGCCATAACATCAAATCGAGGGTTTTCGTAGGCAAATGCTTGCTTTTGAATATATTACACATACTCGTTTGACGTGTCAAAGTATTTCGAATTGTTGCTTTGGGCTTCAGGCACGTATTGGAGTGCGTGAACGAATGTCTGTCTGTCCGTCTGATAGAAGTGTTCGCATTGCAAGGGCTAAAACCTATTGACAACTTTCAACTGCAAATTCAACCTTGACACGAGGACGCTGACAAAATGTATTTCAATTATTATATTGCGCATACGCACCGTGGACTCAAATACTTATATATACACATATAAATGTATATAGGCTAAGATACCGAATGACGGCTGACCTCATGTGATTTTGGTCTTAATAAAAAGCACAAATACAACCGACTAGGCAAACACGAAATGAGATAAACAGTATTAGTTAATGGTTGGGATGTTGTCATTGTTATTGGACAAATTGCAGCGTCGATACTTTTGAACAAGGTCATTGAGAATTTTTTTTATTGTTTTTGCTGAAAACAATACGAGTACTTATGTGTGTTAGCAAAACGTATGTATGTATGTATAGCTTAAATCTGCACTTGAAAACACATACACAATTGAAGCGGCGGCGTCAGTTGCTGTTGCGGCTGCTGCTGCTGCTGCTGCTGCTGATGGTAGTGCTGAAGCGATGGCTGTTGCTGCGTTCTGGCAAACAACATGCTGGTTACTTGACAGCCAACTCAATTGTACTACTAACAAAATGGCTGTGCGGACAGAAAACAAAATAACGAGGAGCGAGCGCACCAAATGAACTACGATCGGCAACGGCGCGCACTGAAACCGCACTGAAGAATTTTGTCGGTCCGTGGCATACAAGCAAAACGGCAATGGAGACGGAGACAGAGAAAGAAAGAGAGACAGAGTCGAGCGTGCCAAGCGCAGAGTTCAAATGAGAGAGCGAGGGAGCACGCGACTCTCAAAATCAGAGAGCGAGAGGGTGATCCAAATGAGTCAGTCATTGTGATCAAACGCGTCTGTATTAGCCTATGGAGCTTGTACATATATACATACATATATACAATATATAATAATATAGTGTGCGTGTGAGTAAAGAGCGCGCGCTTATGATCTAATAGGCGAGTTTTGACGTTGCCTCACTCCACAAATTGTTGTTTTGTTTTTTCTTAGTTTAGCTTTTTTGCTGCTGCTCATTATCAGCAGCCAGCGCTATATGCACACGGTGTGTGGCGAAGAAGGGAGTTGAGTGACTAAAATATAAAATGAGTAAATAAGCTTAAAAGATACAGAGTAACGCAATATGTCAAGTTTGTGGAGCAAGCAGAAAAACTTTATTAAAAACTTGATTGCCATTCGATGACGATGACGATGACGATGACGATGACACAACACGCCCCCATATACCACATATATGACTTTACTCTTTAGAATAAAGTCAAACTGTAACTATATTTTTTATGTAAGTTACGTTTAACTTAACTTTTTAATTGTGGTTTCATCGAGAAATTTTTAATGTAAGGAACATGGATTTAAACGACATACCGCAAATTGCTCAGTTGCCTCGTGGTCACATTTGGCACATTTATCCTTGTACAAAAAAGCACAACAACAATGTTCTCAAGTGCATGGTGGTTGCAACGAAATGACCCAATTTGACAACATCTGCCGATGCCGATGCAGCAGCTGAATCAGAAATGCTGAAAACGAAAGCTAAGCCTGGGCCCTGCTATTGATAAGCGTGCTCGTGTTTTTGAGGACAAAGTAATAGGCGGAAACTGCCTAGACAGAGGGAAAAAGAAAACAAGAACACTCGCACCTATCTAACCAACATGACACTCGAGCTATTAGTAGGCCACTTGAGGGCGAGCAGAGATGCTTAACAAGTGCAGCAGCAGCAGCAGCAGCAGCAATAGCAGTAACATCAGCAACAGCGACACGGACATCACTTGAGATGCAACAAAAGAATACGCCCCGAATAAGGTAACCCAAAATATATCAAAAGAGAGACAATGAGGGAGTGAAAGAGAGCGGCATGTACAGAGTGGGCGGACAGAGAGAGAGAGAGAGAGACAGAAAGAAAGAGAGAGCCCGCAGGCAATAAACGCACTTGAAGTGGCCACGCGACAGGCGACAGCATCGCAGTTTGAGTCTGCACAAGTGGCCAAGGTGTAACCCATTTTCAGCGCAAGTGTTTTTGTCTATATGCTAGCTTATTCGTGACTGTAAGTGTATGTGGCGTTGCATACTTGTGGGTGTGTGTGTGTGTGTGCGTGTGTGTGTGTGCTCAAGGACGTTGCCATGGTGGCTCGGCTGCTGCGGCTATCGCTGCAATGGTGCCCAATGCTGCAGTGCAGCAGACGACGCAGTCTCCTGCACGGCTACTGCGCAGGACCTTGTCTAGGCAATGGTTATGAGCTTTACACAGGCAAGCCGATGCACACGCACACACGCACACGCACACACACACACTTGCGCACTCGCACTCGCGGATTGTCAACGAAGTAGGTCAACAGCTCTGTCAACACCGCAGCAGCAGCAGCAGCAGCAGCCGCAGCACCTCCTCCACCTGCCACGCGCTCTCTCCTCACACTCTCTGCCTGTTTATCTCTCTTTTTGCTCTGGCACACACGGTCGGCTCTTGGCTCGGCCTTTCTGGTGGCCCGCGCATCTATTTTCAAGCCAGCTCTATCAGCATTGATTACGTAACCCAGCGACACATGTTCACCCGCCCCTCGGTCCAGTGCCCATTTTAGATGCTTGCTTCGTAATTTTACTGCATTTCCTTGCAGCCTTACTAGCCCAGCAGTCGCCCAATCCGCCCGGTCCGTAACCTATTCAGCCTTCAGTGCGATGCATTTGCCTTCAAAAGCGGATAAAAAGTGGTTTCAAATTTAAATCTAGCACTTTATCAAGCTGCTGCAGCAAGTGATAAACAAAAGAACGAAATAAATATTAATAATAGATGGCTGTCAAGACAGCTAAACAAATAAATTGTTTGAAAACTAATAAACAACTCGTCCGTCTATGTATGTACGTATGTGTGTGCATGTATGTGTGTGTGTAAGTAAGCACCAATACATCAATATTCAAACACATATGACACATGCCATGGACCTGTTCTATGACACACAATATATATACATATACATATACATATATATACAAACATTTGTAGTTAATTAACAATAACAGCAAAACGTACTTTGTTTTCGAGGGTAAACCCAAAAGTTAGGAATTTTAAGTAAATAATAATAAAAATTGTATTTACTTTTATACAAAAACAAAAATGTTTTTTTTTTAAACTTCTACCATTGCAAAGTTGCGTCTGCTTAAGTAAGAACTTTATTATAAAATCCATATAATATTATTTTTACAACTTTAGCTTAAAAATTGTGGTACGAAATTTAAGTTTTTTTCATTATATTCAAGATAGCTCCATTATTTTTACACGAAAACTAAATAAAATATGCAAATCTTTCCAGTTCCTACTTAACCTATATATGCGAAGTTTGTTGCACTATTAGGCAAGCAATTTAATGTAAATCTTATATATGCTACAAACTTTAAAAAGTTAAAGGTTAAAGCGCTGCTTTTAGCTCTAACAGCCAGGCATTAGTACGCCATCCAGTCGGTCTGTCCGTCCGTCAGTTTGACAGTCGGTCAGTTGCTTAGCACGCTTCTGCGCACAATTAAAAAATTCCAAATCCACATAACAAAACGTGTTTTCGGCTTAGCAAACACGCACAGATTGCCAATGATCTAAGTATTCTCCAACTAAAAGTCAAATGTTAAGCAGACGTTGGGCGAGAGCGAGGGTGGGATAGGGGCGACATAAATAAAAATAAAATAAAAATAAAATAAAAAAACAAAAACAGTAAAACAAACTGCCTCTGAAATTTACAGTCTTTGCTATTTTTATGTCTGTTTCTGCGATGACGAGACAACAACGCACAACGCGATTTGATGCGAGGCGATGCGATGCGATGCGAGGACAGGTAGTTGGATTGCGTCGCAGCTCACCTTGAAGGCAGCAGGTCGCTAGTCGCAGAAGCAATCAACCAAAGCAGACAGTCAATAGTTGATTTGGCAGTGTGTCTGTTTACGTCGTGGTCAAACAATTTGATTTGCTTTGAATATAATAAGTTGGCAGCTATGTAGCATCATCATTTGAATCTCAGTCAATTTGCATATAAATGGAAACGACCTCGGTGACCCATTGAATAAGACAGTAGCTTTGTTTGACCCGATAACATTCGAAATGCACTCGGTGATATCGCAATGCCAAAGAGGCCACCATAAATATGGGTCAAACTGAGTCCTGGGAGTCCTGCAGCGTACGGCTGTCAGATGGATATACTGATTGAGTCATCGGGGCGTATGCGCAATTTGTGCAACTATTTTCGTTGGCACCTAATTACAAGTCCGGAGTTGAGTTTGTCAAATGCAAATCCGACTTGACGTGCTTCGTGGACTGGTCTTGAAAGATGACAATGACAAAACAGGCAACATTGTTTATAAAATAAGACAGCAAAAGGCGTGGCAGCAATGCTAATGCTTGGGTAAGTGTACATATATGGCGCGTTTGGCATTTTAGCATGAGTTACAATATTTACACGCTTTGCGACGATTGATAGAGTGAGAAATTGGGCAGTGAATAGATTGATAGATAGAGATAGATAGAAAGGTATAGAAGAGAGAGAGAGAGAGAGAGAGCACGATAATGATAGTATTATATGTAAAGCGATTGAAATTTGCTTATTGCTCATTATGTACTTCTTTTTTTTTTATTCAAATGATTGTATTTGATTTTTAAAACTTACCGGAACTGAAATGTGAGCGTTTAGTTTGTTCATTTTCCGGATCGGAATCGAGCGGCCTTTTGCGAGAGTCGCCCATCTCAGGACTTGGACATGTCTCCATGGCAGCGTCTTCGGCCATTTTTAAGTGAATGTTGCTGGCTTTTGTTTGAATAGTTTTAATAGTTTTGTGTGCGAGTCAATCTGGTAATTGCTTTAGTATTTTCTTTTGGTTTCCGTTTCGTTTAACTTCTTTTAACAAAACAAATTAGGCTTTGGTTCTTGTCAGAGCTTCTTAGAGCGAACGATCAATCAAGCAAACGCTAATGCTTCTATTTTAACGTTTACGCAATTTGCATCTGATGATAACGCAGCTACTCATTCGGCTGCTTTATTTAATGTTGAAGAATCCTTTAGCTCTAATGATCGCTATTCACACAGACACACATATACACACGCTTACAATCAGCGGCAATATGCATATGCGGTCGGGCGATTTACAATTACAAGTATTCAAACTTTGAGTCAAGCCTCTAAATTTAATCTATGCATATGATCGTGAAGTCCTTCTAGATTCATTATATTGTTAATTAAATCATGTCGGTTTTTGTTTTTTTTTTATTTCGTGACAATTTTGTGTTATTATTATTGATTTTTTTTTTTTGAGGTGGTGGAATGTGCGAGTTGTTTTTTGGTAAACGTTTATATGAAAAAAGAAAAAGAAAAAAATATTTATGAGTGAATTATGCAGCAATAATAAATATACATACATACAGTAAACATTTAGGCATCATATGTAAAATGTAATAAATATTTAAATGCATATCAACATTTTAAGAATGCACTTCTCAAATAGTCGAATACACACATGATTCTAAAGTTGAGAATTGACAGTCAGAGTTGAGAATTGAGAGTGGCGAGTTAAATAACATTTACAATTAGATTAACACAAAACACTTTTCATAAGTATCTTTATACAAAACGAATCATTTTGTGAAATTTATGCTTGGTTAAAAGCGGAGCATTCAATTAAAAGGCAGTTGGCAGGAGGGGCAAGGGGTCAGGCAGGCAAATGTGAACGATGCAACAAGACAACAATTAGTTTTAGCTAGAAATAAGCATGAGCATGTCGATGTTTGTATGCGTGTGTGTATGTGTGCGAAAAGAAGCAGACAACAACAAGATGAGTCACTAGCATGTGGAATTGTGGAAACTGCCAACAAAAAGCCATAAAAATGCCGTCGGTAAATACATTAACGGGATAACCATCAAATTTATAAAAATAAAAAGGTTTCCTTAATCTAAAGCTATTCATTTTTTGGGAAAACATTAGTCAATCATGAAATTTCTCACTTTAATTTTCAATCGGAAATTCTTTGCTTTCATTATCGCTTTCAGTAACCACCAGCTGCAGAAGGTTCTTCTAAATTGATGCAATCTCAATCTCAAAACCAATATTGAATATACATTTGTAAAAGAAAATAAAGATAAATTAAGACATATTAAATTCATTAAAAAAAATAGATACGGTTAATTTAAAGGCAGCTTTTATTTTGTGTGTATGTGTTCAAAATCTGCACAGAATATAAATTAAAAATTTTTTATTCTTGAATTTGGATTAATCCCACTTATTGTTATACTTGTTACGAAGTGAAAAGTGTGTATTGTGTTTGTGCACTGTCCCTCTAGCTGTCCGTCTGTCCGTAGAATTGACGTTGAAAATATGATCATGTGTAAAATAAAGGGATTTTGAAGTAAAATATGTAATCAATATATTTCCATCAAGATTTGAATACACACATATTTTTGCAATTTCTTGCTCATGGTGTTAAAAGGCACAGTTAGCTTACGGGTTGGAATGATCACTAAATAATTGTCAGTACACATTTTCATAAATCGGTAGATATTTAAAACGGTTGGGAAGCGAGTTGCTTAATGATAATCAACTTTCATGAATATGTGAAAGAAAAATTCCCTAATTTCTACATAAGAAAAAAATTGCGTCAAAACAAAAGTGTATTTAATAAATAACAGTTTTTAATTACAGATGGGCAGCACACATCGATTCTCAAAAAACTTATTCCAATGAAAATATGGAATAAATATAATAATCGATATTACAACTAACTTTTCATTATATCAAAATGACCTCTAAAAAATAATCCGCCCAATGATTAAGTAATTTTGGATAGCTGTGACGTTTTGTATATTCGACGCACGCGGCAAGGAAAATTATAACTTGCAACTCAATTATTCATAAGTGGGTTTTTATGTTTCGTTGGTAATTAAAAGCGCCAAGACAAGACAACAACACACCAACAGCGCCAACAATAAGTGATGCGCATTCATTTGTTTAAAATGGCATTCAATTATTCAAATATTTTGATCGTGCTCTTTGTTGCTGTTTCTATTGCTACGGGCATACACTTCGTATGAGCGTTTGGTGTCTGGATATCGCTTCAAATATATATATATACATATATATATTTACAGATATATGTGTATGCGTATGTGTATGTGTATTTGATTCGACTGCAAACGACCTTGACCATTAAATACATTTCTTTCCGCTAAACAGAAACTGCAAAGCAAAATAAGCAATAAATTCGATGAGATGGCAACGCTATAAAACAACAACAATCTGAACAACAACAATCTGAACAACAACATCAGCAAGGTGCACAGAGAGACATTCTTATATGCAAGCAGACCGAAAAGATTTACAAATCGCCAAATTCGTTGTATAAAATACTTTTATGTATATAGATATTTTTCATTTTTTATTTTTATTTTTTAAGATACCTGTCATTAAGCTAAAAACAAAAACAAGAGTCACACAAATTTGCATTTACTTAATAAATTAGTAAGCAACGAGAATAAAAACTAGTGAACAATTTTTAGCAACGGATGCCGTAAAACGAGTTATTGACTTATGGAGAATCTTTGCTTCTAAAATCGAGAAGTGAGAAACAAGAAGGGAGAGTCAAGTATCTGATAACCTGTTACTTTTGCGTGCTTAGAAATTCAGTATTTCGAATAAGTAATTTAATGATTTATTTAAAAAGATCGCATCGCTTCAAGTCGATTCAAAGTGCGATATAGATGCATTTTCTTAAACAAAACTACAAAATAAAATGAAAAACTTGGCAATGCAAGTGCAACTGACATTTTATTTCGGCACTCAGCTGTGAAAAAACGTGCATCGAGCAGTGACTGCCACAAGGGTAACTCCCTGCAACCCCATTGCCATTGAATACAATACTAGACGTTATGGCGAGTGTGTGCGCATTGAGTCCTTGAAATTTAATTAAAAAAATAAAAATAAATCAATAAATGCATTTCGAGAGTGTCAGACTATTAGATTCCCTACAAATTAGAATTAGTAGTATTATCTCGTAAGTACAAAAAGGAGGTATATTATAGAAGTAATTAATTATTTATATATCACAAAATAATATAGATTAAACTTAAAAAAAAAACTCATCCATTATTCTAGCTATTATAATTATCATTAGATTAAATTAATCGTTTTTTGAAAAAAATATTGTAGGAGGATAGTTCCAATTATGTTTGCACATTGAAAAACTGTGCACAAAATTCAAGAAATAGCAGAAATGATTAGAGAGGAAGGCAAATATGTCGTTGCTGCATTCCTTGCGGCGTCAACGGCACCGTCACCGATTCACTCAAGCTGAAAATGTGTTAATGATGATGAATACGAAACAGCTGCTTGGGGCTTGGGGCTTTTGTATAATAAATAAATTCGTCCAATCAGAGCGAGGACTTTTAAATGCGGTCAAAAATTAAAAGCAAATCCCGAACACTTTTTAACGTTATTATTGCATTATTCGAAGGACGCTGATTGATTAAAAGCCGAAACCAATTAGAATGTAATTTAAGATATAATGCAAAATCTGACGCGAATCGACAAGAAAATAAAATACCTTTTGTTTTCTGTCTTGCAGTCTTGCTGTCTGTGTATCCGTCGGTTCGTCTTATGCATTAACGAAACTTTGTCGTGGAATATATACTCGTGTATAAAAACTAAATTTTATGTGTATACCTTCCTTATTTTTAAAGTGAGACACATCATATTTTCGCAAATAAACTACCGATAGCTTTTACAAAAAATATTATACCTACATTCACTAAGTACACTGGGAACGAGTATTACAGTCTGTCTATTATTAGTTCAATATTTTCAATAAAGTGAGGTCAAGAATATAATAAACATAAATGACAAGGTTACAAAACAAAATTTCATTATGGTATTCACCTAATCTGACATAATTTTTACAAATTACTTGTTTAAGCAACAAGTTATTGGGTGTATTTCATAAGCAGTTAACAAAATAAAATATATTCAAAGCAAAAAAATGAATAGTTCAATATTCCACGGTTGGTGCTGATAAAGCTTAAGCTTTGAATGCATTTAAACCACTTTCATAACTTGACCAATATGATTTGTTAATTTTGAAGGTTTAAAACAAAGTAAAAAATAAAATATAACAAAATGAACTCATATTTCTATACAAACAGTATATTTATATATTTATATACATATACTCTACTAAACTCTAACTTTTCGTAAATAGTCGTATGTATCTGTCATGTACCACATGCAACAGGCACACAGAAAAATTCAATCTTATCTCGACGTCGCAGCACTTATCACAACAGCAAGGCGAAGGCGATAAGGATTTCATTTTATTTTTATATATATGTAGAGTTTTTTTTATTTTTACTTATGTGTTCGCTGATAAGGGGAAGTAATAAACGGAAAAAATAGCAGGCAGTCGAAAAAAAAACCAGAAACGAGAGCCCAAAATGGCTACGGAAATTGAATAAATGTGAGAACACACCAAAGCGAATTCAAAAATTCACAAAACAAGTAAAGTTTTTTAGATCCAGATTACGGATACATGGAGTTATTTTGGTGCCTCCACCCGCTTTCCTCATCGAACCTAAGCAAGAGGCGACAAGTGCCGATCAATAAAGAGATGGGTGCTGGAGCTGTTGCTTAATTGAATGGCTTGCTTGTAGCGTGATAAGAATTTCTTCAACACTTTATGCTTTTCTGTTGATTGTGGCGCCGCAATCACATGAACCACACCACACTTCAAGTGCGGGCTTCCACTTGGAGCTCGTTTAACAAATTGTTAGCGTCAAAAATTGCCCAAAACACTTGGCGCACTCACATGGATTTAATTTATTTGTGGACTTTTGTTTCTTATTTATTTTTTTTTTGTGTATGTGTCCAATTTAGCTACACAGC
This sequence comes from Drosophila micromelanica, assembly GCA_004143825.1. Classification (NCBI taxonomy): domain Eukaryota; kingdom Metazoa; phylum Arthropoda; class Insecta; order Diptera; family Drosophilidae; genus Drosophila; species Drosophila micromelanica. The sequence goes on along the minus strand of SCDY01000110.1, from coordinate 45,834 downwards.
ACACTTGAAATTTCAAGATACTTTATGACCGCATCTGTAAAAAGTTCTCAGCAAGCGAGCTCGGAGCTGTGCGAGTACGTGAAAATCAAATACAACTAAATTCGAAAACTGAAAATAATTAAAAACGAAATGAATTTCAAGCAAACGTCAAACACACACACACACAGACACAGACACACACTGAAGTATCTACGAATTTCAAACGCTTTCTGAATGGCAAGAGCAGCAGAGAGCGAATGAGAATGAGAGTGGAAGAGGGAGCTGGAGCGAAAGAGAGCGAGAGAGATAGAGAGAACGGCTGTAAGTCAGGCAGCAAGAGCATAGTTGTCGTTGTTAGTATGTTTTCTATATAGCACTTTATCTACAAACGTCGTGCGTTTGACTGTTTGGCAGTTTGCAAGTGTTTGCTCAGCCGCTCTCACTATACATCCATCGAGCAGCATTTGTGAGCATTTCGGTTTGACTGTATGTGTGTGTTGTGTTGTGTGACTGTGTGTATTTACTTTCTTATCAGTAAATAGTTTTTATTATGACTGTCTTCACTGAGCTGCTTGATTGCCTTATTATTTTTGCTCGTTGTTTTTCAACGAACAACGGAACGACTGCAGAAAAATATTTAGCAATAGTTTGTAAGCCAATAATTCCTCAGTTTGCTCAAGTTTGCTCAAAAATCGCTACAACTTGAGATACTAATCGTCAGTTGAAAGTCAATCAACATAAACACCAACAGAAGTAGAAACACAAACACAGATACACCCGCAGAATGGGCGCTCATTTGTTAGAACGTTGCTTTGTTTGTCCATTTGGTCTCATTTATCGCCTTTTCTAAGGCTGAACAAATCTGCTGACGGCGGCTGTTAATGTGGCTGCTGTCGTATCTATTTGTAAGCGGGTGTATCTTTATCTTCACGTTTTGACAAACATCAAGTGCGATAAATCGTGCTGTCTTTGCCTTTTCATCAGCACCAGACAATAAAGTAACAGAAGGATACGCACAAACAGGCATCGCTCGACAACAGAGGGCAAACAGTGGCTAATGTTCTCATGTATTCCTATCCATAATAAATGACGATATATTTTGTCTTTTTGTTTGTATTCGAAACACTCTTAAAATAATTCAGGCGAGTGATTAAATATTTTTATACACTTTTAGGCCTCATATATTTTTTTCTGACCATCATTTTGAAGCATACTTTTAAGCAAAAGACTTGTACACAAAAACTATACCCAACGAAACTATCCCGTGTAAATATCCTTCGCGGGAAGGAGCCACAATAGCTGCCTAAAGCAATAATCCGAGTGAATACCAAACAATTGCTCCAAATTTGTAATTGCAGCCCGACAAATGTGCGATAACTAGGAGTAGCAATCTAATAGAGACCAGAGTAAAAGGACAAAAAAAAAACTATGAAATATAATACAATAAAATGTGCACATATAGTTAAATTAACAATGGAAACGAACCGAGCCGACTAAATTATTCCTGGGCCACTCTGTGAGTGGAAAGCGACTCCGGGCTGAGGTAGGGGGAGAAAGTAGCGCATTAGGGGAAGTTGCTATCGACATGAACGTGCATAACAAAAGCGCAAATATCCTCAGGTTGAGTTCGTTTCGCTTGTGCCTGGCCGCAGGACATTTTGGTGTTTAGCATTTTTAAAAAAGGTATATTTGCGTATTCGTGTTGGTCCTTTGAAATGGCCTTTAAGCAATTTGCCGCCGGCAAGGACATTGTCGAAAGGTAAACACTTCACACATTTAACCAGGCGCCAAATATGAATGCGCCTGCGAGAATGATGCGCAGTGAATAAAAACTAGGGTAAAGTCAGCGGATAGCGGGTACTGAGGGGCGACCTCATTGACTTTGTCGGCACTTGTTTGTTCATTTCAGACCTGAAACACATCTGTATATATACATACATACATATATGTATGTTTACTTTCGTCCAGTATCCTGGCTTCAACCTTACGGAACTCGCATATGTAAGCAGTTATATTTGTTTGTTCTTGTTGCTGGCTCGCATGTTACATGAAAAATGAAAGCGAAAATCAATAAAGGAAGCACGCGATATGAAATTACCAACGCCCACTGACCCCCAGATAAAAGTGGCTATGGCTATGACTATGGATGGATTGGAGGAGTCGTCAATTGAAGGGTTCTCTGACTTTGCATGTGCGTGTGTGTTTCTGTGTGTGTGTGTGTGCTTCTGTGTGAGTATGTTTGTGTTTACAAATATTTACACTGGCAGAAGCATCAACGCGTCGTCGTCTATTCAAGCGAGATAAGTGGCCAAGAGCGCGCCCGCATCCCCCCTTCATCGCCATCGTCAGAGCAAGCTGCTTCAGTTTGAGTGTTTTGTATGCAGATGCCGAGCACTGCCTGGCATCTCTCCTCTCCCCAACTTTTCCTCCTCCTTTGAGCACATAATTTATGCTCATTGTAAGCTCTTATCCCCGCCCGAGACTGCGGCATGTTTGCTACCATTACATTATATGAACATACATATATTATTTTATTTGTTTTTGCATTTTTTGTGTTTTTTTTTTTTGGGTTCTCATTTGTAACAGAGACACAACGAGTGGAGTAAGCGGCTTTGCCTGCTTGGCTGCTTGGTTGCCATGGATTTTGGCTTTAGATTTCGTTGACTCGGCTCAGAGGTCTTTTGTTTTATGTGTCGATATGTGGCTGTCAGTGTGTGTTTGCCGCTTGTCATAAATATTATATGGCTTGCCTTATTTGTGACGACGCGGCATAAACAGACTTGTTGAGGATGGGGCAGGGGCAACAAAAGCTGGTCGGTAGCCAAATTATAATTATTAATGAGCTGATTTAATTAGAACCTTACATTAAGCACTGATTGTCGGTTACATAATGATGCTGCTGCATTGCGTAAAACTTGTGCATCTAATAAATATTAATATATATGTTAACAGAAATGTACATAAATATATATGTATGTATCTGTTGCTGCTCTTTAGCTTCAAAAAAAATAAACTTAGCCAACAATTTTCGAATTCGTAAATAGGTGAAGGTTACCCTACGTAATAATTTATAAATAAACAAAAATTACAGCAACAACTAGCCCAGCACGTTGAAGTCCGCCTTGGCCAATGCCATTCAAGAAATAGCAGGTAAAAAAAAAAACAAAAATAGCAACTAAATTAATAAAACATATTCAAGGTACGAGCAATATACAGTGGCTTAGAATAATGCTGCGGCTAGCAGAATTTTTGCCCAGAGAGCATGCAAGAGACACCATTAAGAGAAAAAGAGAGAGAGAGAGAGCGAGAGAGAGAGAGAGAGAGAGAGAGAGAGAATAAGCAGGGAGAGAACGATTGAGCGCAATATGCACTTGCCAGCTGGAATAGTCGGAGCGGGTGAGCATTGGAGGTGGCCATGTCGCCTCCATGCCTTCGAAACTAAATCAAAAGCGCACAATTAGGCCAAACGACGGCGATGCCAGCGTCAATGCAGGGAGGCGGACAATTGACATGCAGCGTACATGTTTGTGTGGGTGTGATTATGTGTATGTATTTGTCTGCGTCTGTGCCTTTGCTGTATGCAAATTACTGTGGCAAGTTGCGGGTGAGCAAAGCACAGCACAAACTATGTCGCTGGGTCACTCGTCGATACACTCGTGTGTGTGTGTGTGTGTGTGCTTGTTTATATTGTTGTTTTTGGTGTTGGCAAGTGCCTATCCAGGCAGCAACAGCTCTAAATAAAAAGGTGCGTCTACAAATTATCCATAAATAAGTCAGCAGAGCCAAAAGCTAGTCAAATGGCAACATCAACAAGAACCACTAATTGAGTGCGGCATGGGGCCTTGCCAAGTAAACAAGTGGAGGGTTCTCCTTTCATTTGAATTATATGGATTTATCCACCTGCAGTCGAAGACCATCAGAACATCGTGTTATTTGTAGCACAGTGTCTTAATAGCCACAGAAGTGCTTCAAGGTGTCTACCGAGAAAATTATAAATCCAGCTTTGAAGAAAATTTAATTCGTAATATTCTTACAGTTTTATGTAATATACAAAACTGACATATTGCACAATGTTCATGTTATTCAGAAAACCAATTGTGCCAAGTATTTTCATTTAAATGAGAATATTGAGCCACTATTAAATTTGTTTTGAATTGTTAAGGATACAGTTAAGCAAACTTTTGGTCGTCGACATTGTCTTGATGTCGAAATTAATTTTACAGATAATTGGAATTCAAGTTAAAAACTTACACCAATGCTAACTGAACGTGTGTAAGTATAAGTATTCGCTAATATCAACGAAACCGTAAAAGCCTCGCAGACTATCTATTCTAAACAAAAATTGTGGTAGTAGCTGCCCCATTAGCCCCTTTGGCGCGCAGCTGGCGCATTAGGGACGCCGCACAATTAAGCACAGTTGGCTGGCGAGGGTGGGAGAAAGAAGGCTGAGCAGGTAGAAAAGTGTGGGTAACTAAATTAAACGTAACCAAAATTTAATGAAATTATTTGCAGCGAAAGCGACACATATTTGGCAATTTTGATTCAAATTTGCCCCAGTTGGCGGAAGAGCAAATCAGAAAATGCAAAACAGCCAAACCGCAGTTACCCAGATGCGGCTGAATCAAGAATTCTTGGCAGGATTTTTTGTTCACAATTTACAGAACAACAGCTAACAACAAGGCGACACAGTCCTGAGCAACTGTTTATCGCATGAGGTATGCAATAACAATATCTAAACTGGGCTTTACATAATATTCCTATTGACATTTTATTTTTGGTCTATGACTGTTGTGTGTGTGTTGTATTTGCTGTTGCGTCATCTCGATTAAATTAATATAATGCCAGAATTAATTTCACAATTAAAAATTGCAATTCATTTGCTAATTTACAGAGATGACGCAATAAACTTGAACAGCAACACAATCCGATAATCATTGTGGTTTATATTTTTGATTGTCTTATAATAGCAACTACCTATTAAGAATGGAAGTGTTTAGTTTTGGAGTACAGAGAAAGGTCATACCAAATGTTAAATATAATTCAAACACTTGATCCGTGCACAGGTGATACAGGTTTGTTGCATTACAAACAAAAATACACAGAACCAGAGCTATCAATGCTTAAAACAAGTTTGAATAGTTAACAAACATTTCAAAAATCATATGTGTTGTACGTAATAGGTACATAAATCTTTGCATTGCTGCAAATGTTTGCCTCGTATTCAAACTACTTTTTACAGCTTTGCCAAATTATAAATTATCATCGAAAAGTTTTTATTTTAATGGAAAACCATTTTATATTTTTCCAAATAATTTTTCTAACATTATTATAACAATTTGTTTCTCAGCAGCTCTAAAAGTATTTTATTTTATTCTTTGTGATATTTCCCTTATTTTCTGTCTAAGTGTATGGTTGAAATGGATATTTGTGAAATATATTTCACTTTTAATGTTAGTTAAATGTTCTGTTGTGCTTTTTTCTGGTTTAGTCAGAGTTATTCTCAGCATATCACCTACCCAGCACAACAACCTGCACTAATTCCGACAGCCAGCAACGGCGCAGCCCGTTTGGATAATAAGTGGAGAACGGAGAGTTGGAATCACCAGTGGGCTAGCGTTGCAATTAGTCCAAATAGGTTAACAGCAGTTTCGTGCCTTTTGCACGAAATTTTTGGTGTGTGTGGCTTGTTTACATAAACCTTTTCTCATTTCGTTTCTCGGCTCGTACTCTTTTTTTCACTTGCCCTCGCTTCACAGTATCCGTTGCTGCTCGCTGCCCGTCCGGATACTGGGGGTACGGCGTTTTCTAGGTTCGCTTGCTGCAGCGACAGTTTACCCCACATACTACTACGACTGGGTGCTCTATGAATTGCGCAACGGTGCGCAGGGGGATCGGCTTGGAGCGGTTAGTGGCTGGGCAATGTAAATGAAACGAAACGACAAACAACGGGCAATTTAATGTCTATTTGCATTTGACAACAACAACAGCAGTAGCAGCAGCAGCAGCAGCTACAAAAATCCAGAATCAAGTGTCGGGGTCGGCAAATAAACGAGTAAATTAACGAGTAGCGGACAACAACAAAAAAATGGCAGTTGATTCCCCGATGTGGATGGGCAGAGGGGCTGCAGTTCAGCTAAGCAACGAATGACTTTGATAAGCTGAGATCGTTTAAACCGACATATGTACCTATATATATATACTTATTTTCATTAGTTTGCGAAAGATCCAAAAGTAAACTGCATTAGAAAAATTTCAGCCAAAAAAAGAGCACAAAGTGGTCCAAAACCACTGCAGTTATATAGCCAAATATAAATATGTAACAAGATACAAATGTGGAATTCGTTTACGCAATTTAGATAGTTTTCCTTTTACTCAATTTAAAAAAATATATATATTGAACTTATGCTTACATATACTTAGTATGTACATATGAATGTTCATATAAATATATTCACCTTTCTGCAAGGAGTCGTGCATACAGCTGCAATTAATTGAGTGCGGGGCTATTTATGTACAAGTATGTAGTATGTTGTACTTGTATTCTTTATAAAGTAGTAGGTTTTTTTTTTATAAGGATTAAGGTTGTTTACGTGTTTACACTTTAGTATAATTTGATTGTTAGTTATTTATTTATTATAATTTACATACGACACTCTCAAATGTTGCTGATTCTGTTGTTATTGCTGTTTCTTTTTCAAATTAGTTTTCGTTTTATTGTTGTTTTTTTTTTTTTTAATGCTGTTTATGTTGCGATTGATGTTGTGGTTGTTGTTCTTTCTGGTTTGCTTAAGTTGCTTCGTTTGCTTTAAGGCGATTTATATGTTTAGTTATGTAAACACAAACACATATAGAACACGCACACACACATTGACTGACTGCCAAGATTCACGTTGATTTTAAAACAGAAACTTGAATTTACTTTCATCGCAATTTAAAAGAACGGAGATAACACTTTAAGCGCCCTTCTATCGATCTTTAAAAGTATCGAGTACGAGTACGAGAACTGCAACTGTCACTGACTAATCGATGTACAAATGTGTGTGTCTGGATTGATGAATTCTCAAATGTGTGCCCAGCACTAACACTATGCAACTGCTTTAATTTAAATAAATATATGTATGTGCATACATATATATTTCTTTTTCGCAGTTGTTTTACGTATGCGTCACGCGTCGCCGTTGCGTGCTCGTCTTCGCCTCACATTTGATTCTAACGCAAAATTTCGTCGACTGACGGTGCCGTTGATTTCTGTTCTGTTCTGTTGCTGTTGCTATTTGCGAATAACGGACCTGCGCAATGGAAAAACGCCCTCTCTTTGCAACACAGAGTCGAGCACACAGAGTAAAAACGACTGTTTGCAAACACATTTTAATTTAGGCTGATTTTGCCTTTAAATAAATCAGAACATGTAGACAACCACTGATTCGAAGCTCTTAACAATTGAAGAAATATCGATGCATCGGAATTCGATATGCGCAATACGATCGTGCATCCGGGGCTTGTGCACGTTACGATTCTGGCCGCCGATAGGAAAACTTTTTATTATTTGACTATTTTGTGTACTAAATATGTTAACATCATAATTTCTATCAAAATGAAACAAGCCTGGAAATGACCTTGATGCTATGGAGGAAAGGGCAAAAAAGATTGTAATTGAAAAAACTGTGTTTCTCAAATACTCAAAGTTCGCGCAAACGAGAACTCGAAATTGTTTAACGTAACTATTATTTAAACAAAATTTTAATGTTTAAATTTAAGAAAAAGCTTTACATTTTTACCCAATGTCAAATGTAATGTTATCAGTTGTTTCAACCAAATAGTGCAAATGCTGCTCGCACACAAATAAATGCGTTGCCACGTACACGTGCCCGTCTGATCACATTTATAACTACATACATATATATGTATGTGTGCATGTAAGTATCTGACAGTGTGTGTGTGCGTATCTTTTCACTTCGCGCGCAATTCAGTTTCCACTTTGAATCGTATAATGCAGTCTCGGCCGTGCTCAGGCCCAGCGTTTTGCATTGAATTTAAATTGTGTTTGGGCCTTTTTTGTTTTAAAATTTATTTGAATTATATTTTGTGCTTTGTTCGTTTTGTCGCCACTCGAGAGCGCTAGCTCCTCTCATTCTAGTGGTCGCTCTCACTCTCAATTGCCAATCAGATGGATTCTCTCTCTGAATTGGTCCGTGGCTCTCTTTCTCTCGCGCTGGCTATCAGTGTGTATGCCGTTAGCGCTTATTAGGGCACTGGGTTTTCATGCAAGCCTCGGAAAATTGCTGCACACTAACACACATTCCGTCGACAGTTTTGGGGCAACTTTTGCATTTCCTGTGCCCCTTAAACAAAAAGGCGTTCAACATTTTGTTGTATACGCCACGTTTGCATCGACTAAATTGAACTTCTATTGAATGCCAAAACCAAATTTTTATGACATAATTCAATAAATACATACACACATACGTTGATTCATACGTACATATACATATATGCAGATGTATATGTATATGTATATGTATGTATTTAAGTTTGTTGAAGAATGCTCACGCGCCATATGTTTCTGCTATGAAACATGTAAATCTCGTGTGTGTATCAGTGTGTGTGTGCGTGTGTGTCTAACAATAACGTGAAAAACTCGTTAGCAATCGAACGAAAAACATTTAAATAAAATATGTACATACATATGTACATATATACATTATGTATACGCGCAGTGTGTGCTGCGTTTTATCAACTTGCAGCCAGAGAGGGAGAGAAAAGAATAGAGAGAGAGAGAGAGAGAGAGAGAGAGAGATGGAAGCAATAGAGAGTGAGAGCGACCGACTGGTAGAAAAAGCTTTGTCGCAGCTTGCACACGCACACACAGCCACATGCAGCGACTGCGAGTGTTTGTGTGTGTGTGTGTGTGTGTGTGTGTGTGTGTGTGTGTGTGTGTGTGCTGCTGCTGCTGCTTTGACACACTTTTATATGACGTCGTTGATTTTAATTTTTCGTTTGACGCTCATTTTTTGTGTGCTTATTTTGTTCTTCTGGGTTGGCCAGTTTCTGAATGTTGTTCTGTGTTACATTTCGCATGACATTTGACCATTGGAATGACTCGAACAGAGCAGAGAACACAGAGCAAAACCGCAGAGGCAGTTTGTTGTTGCCAATAATTAACACATGCTGTTCTTGTTGTTGTTATTGGTAGTGGACCAGCTGCTGCTTCCAATACGCCAACCGCAATTTCTTATTGGAAATGTGATTGTTTTTTTGTGGGGCCAACTATTAGATTTGTAGTGTTAATTGAATTTCGTTGCACTGGCAGACACCTTAAAAACTGGCACATTAAGATTTTAGTAAACATACACACACACACACACACACACACACATCGATATGCGTTTCGTATGTAGGTTCTTGCTAGTGTGGGCTGGTGTGAGTATTTATGTAACCAGAGCGCCAGGCAAAGGCAATGCGAGCGAGTAAAGCGCTCATGTCAAGGCACACATAGATACTTTTTGGCATTGAAACAAAACGTAGTTCACAAAAAGCACACTCGCAAACACACACACACACACACACACATGCCTGCTCGCAAGTACGAGCACACAGATACGCGCACATAGAGACGAAAGTTAGAAGACAGAATAAAGAACGTAGAAGAAACTAACATGCGACGCATAAACACACTTGCACGCTTCAACACACATATACACACGCAAAGAGCTTAGAGAGATACACATGGCCACTGGGAAGATACACACATACATATGCATGTATGTTTGTATGTATGTATGTATGCATGTACGCGTGCTCGCATTATTTAATTAAATTTGTTCAAACGAATTTTAAAAATCAACAACAACAACATCTACAAAATATCCATACTGATTTCGATTCAACAATTTAAAGCACTTTTTTTTGTTAAAGATCATTTGATTAGATACTCGATATTAAGCACTATTAGTATACATATTTATATATGTTTAAAGTTATTGTTGCTGCCGCGTGGGGGACACATTAATAAGAGTACATATGTACATAATATGCACGTCAGTTTGAATATAGTAAATCAGCACTATTTGTGCCTATTTCGTTGTAATACTGTTACATATGTAGCATATAAACAAAACTCACTGATGACGAAGCTCTGACTCTGACTGAACTCAACTGAACTGAACTGGACACTGAATGTGCTCGTCGTATCTGAAAACTGCTTTGGCTTGCTCGACTTACAAATCGCTCTCTCTCTCTCTCTCCCGTTCCATCTCTCTCGTGCACTGTCATATTTTTCGGTTTGTGCTGCTCTCAGTAGCTGAGATTTCTGTACAGAACTTTAAATTCCGATAGTGACGATGGTGGGCTAGTCGGTGGTTGCACATATTCACACACACGTACGCACTCACACATGTACACCGTGAGAGCGCCAGCTTATCTGTGTGCAGAGCATACCATTGTGTGCGGTTTAATTTTGCTTTCGTTGCCCATTTCAAATTGGAAGAGCAACAGCAAAGTGTGCAGCGTGCTCTCATGCTCTCAGTTCATTAGAGTCTTGCGCTCTCTCATATCTCTCTTTGGTTTGGCACTCAGAAAACAACCACTTTACGCTCAATATGGATTCAATTTGAATTTCCATTGTGCATTTTCCAAGCACGCGTTCCTTACTGGAGCAATCTAATTGGGTGGTTGTTAGACTGTAAGTCCACCAGAAACACTTCATTAAACGTGAATGGATCACGATCAGGATATGCAGAAGCCAGTCGTTGTACAAAATTTAAATTTCCTACTAGAGAGGAATATTAAAGAACGATTTTTTTTTGACAAATATAAATAAAATTGCAAACAAATTCGTTGAGCATTGCATTATGTTGTAAAACCCCAAAAATAATTTAGTCTTTTTTATATTAATATTTAAAACTTATATGAGCCGCTTTAACAGGAAACTGAATACGATAATAAATATATGCACACTACTTAATTTTAAAAAGAAGCGTTTTTGAGAAATATCCTTATTTAAGAAACTGAAAATGTGGGGTACAAATATTTAAAAAAAAAAATAATACGATTGTATTTTATACACTCAAACACAATCAGAAACATATTCACTTATTAGCTCACTTTGAATGCTGTGCTCTTTGCATCTTTATTTTGAATAGGAATCCATTTATACATTATTAGGGTCAGTGGGGGATGCATCCTTTTTGCTTATAACCGACTGCGCAATATTTGTGCACAGTGTAAAACCAAATAATACAAGAATATAATAAAAGACAATATTATTGGATTTACAAATATAAATGTGACGGGGAGCACATTAAAAAAAAAAGAGTTAAATAAAAAATTGCGTACGATTGTTGCTAATTTAATATGTATAAATTCTTTACCGATTTTGAAAAAAATTTTGCAATAGATTAGTTAAGCACTAATTTTATTGTGCCAAATTTTAATATATCAAGCTTTTAATCTTTGATGTTGAAAAAGATTGACAAAGATAAAACTGTAAAAGATGCATAATTTCAAGGCTCCAAGTAAACATGGCTAATACAGGGACATATATTTGCAATTTGCATTTTTGCCAGATACAAGAACTATGAAAAGAAGTTCAATGCAAACTTGCCAAAAGTGCTCCTTTTGGATTCATTAAAATTAAAAATAAAATAAAATTTTACTTATTTATGGTTTGGATAAATATTTAATCTACAAACTTTTTAAGGCGTATTTAATCCCAGTAAAAAATCTTGGTTAATGTGTGTAATATATTGCGTTAGCATTATATTTCAGTTCTTATCACATATTATAAATCTAAACAAAATAATAAATATCATCATTATTCGATTGGATTGCTTAAAACCGCGGGAAATTCTACATATATCACACAAAACAAATTACAAATAATTAAAATTATAATCAAACATCTAGAAAATGATTATAATTTGTCAATTAAAGCAGTGAAATTTACGTAACTTGAGATTCACATACCGTCGACGGTATAATTAGTGCATAATAAATTTAGTTAGCTTGGTTAAAACAACTTGAGGGAATTTTTTGAAAATGATATAGTGGTAAAATAAATGCGGGTGTTGTTATTAAAATACTTATATAATATATTGCAAAAATAAAGGAACATATCCTTACACCATATATATTTTAATTTTTTTTAATGCCTATTTAAAAGGGTATGAACGAAAACGCGTGGTAATTTCTGTGTCAAAATATTTATGCCGTCGACTTTACGTATGGGGTTTTGCTGTTTGGTCAGTGTTGAAGTAATTTACCGTGTTTAACTATAAAATAAGTTTGTGTACGTTTTTGTAGTCAAGGATTTTAAAATTAATATTGCTTAAAAGAATATCCCCTGTTCAGCTGTCAGCGTCAACACTATAACTGATTATATATGCGGCTGTTTCCATAGGACATAGTGAAGGAGCCAGCTTCGGCTCGAACTGTTCGATATTCTGCAGGAACGTAAGTGTGGTGCGCTGGCAGCTGTGGCTAACATTCGGCTCCCCTTCGTTTTGCAATATATTGCAGATGTTAAACTGTTGAAAAAGATGAGTATTGCCATTAAGAAAACATCAGATATCAGAAAATCGAACTCACCTTATCTGCTGGGAACTCATCGTTGCACTGCAGCAGCTGGGTTCGATGCAGGACACAGCCAACGCGCTGCTTCCTGGCAGTACTCTTTGTTAATCGACGCATAACAACGACGTCCAGATCTTCGTTGGCCGGCACGTGACCATTCCCGAATCGAGCCTGTGCACCCGTCCACTCATTCTCAGTATAAATAAATTTATCCAGCGGATCAAGCAATTCCTGTGAAGCCTTGTGTGCAGCTTTAGTCAAGTACGTAGCGGGATGCGATTGCGAAGGATGCACACAATCGTTGATATTCTCAAGAACAAGGCGGTAAATGTGAAGTACCGGTTTATTATCCAATACGCCTTGGTCAAGACCACGTTGATCGTCGCTGGCCAGACGACGGTCTTGCATCAGTTCCAGTTCACCCGGTGCCAAAGAAGCACCGCCCAGCGGCTGACCTGTAAGCAACGTCAGGCGCATATTTTCGTCTTCAATGAACATGGCCGATGGCACTGGATAGTAGTTTGCCTGCAAAGGCAACTTCTTGAGCCGGCGGCGCTTAATTAGTTGCAATCCATTCAGATCCGTGAAGAATGTACTGCCGCTTTCGATGTGTGTCTGCAGGCGCATCACAATTTCCGTGTTGTCGCTGACGCCAATGTCGACCAGGTTGCGTAGTTCGGGTGCGTCGCCACGCAAAATAGTCTGGTGTATCACATGGCGCAAGCCTACACTAACATAAGACTCCAGCTTTCCCTCGCTTACGAGGACCACAGGTGGATTTCCTTTGATTGGCATTGCGGGTCCATTTGGCAGGAATAAATAGGCTCCGGATTTATCGCCGTGGGCGCGAGTGCCATACTTTAGGAATTTGAGGTGCACAGGCACCGTGGAACTTTCTGGCGTCAACTGCATCGATTTCAGCATTCCGTATTCGGAGAAGGCCAATTTTGGTCCGTTACCAACGCGCAGCGAAAATTCGCGATGCTCGCCAAACTTGGCATCCTCTGGATACTGACCCAAATTGACCGAAACTGGACTTCCGTTCAGCAGTAAATGTGAAGCGTAGGAAGTGTGACTGGAATACATTAATGATTGATAGTTGATAATGTTAAATATTACTTTTCACAATTTGTTGAACTTACGCAGGCTTTGACACAGAGTACGTTAATATATAAGTGGTTAGTCCCATAGGCGGCACGCGTGCCTTGAAGAGTATACGGTATTTAGTGGTTGAGCTCTGTGGATTGACAGTTTGACTGATCGTAGCACGATGCCAGCTCCAGACGGGTGACACTTGCGCTTCCACGAAGTTGCCCGCTAAATCGCTGACGCTCACAAACGGACTAGACACATAAAAATCGACTAATTGCTCTCTCCAATGCGGAACTGTATTGTGCAGGACGACATGCTTTGTGGGCAGCTCCGCGCCCAGAATAATTGTGGTGCGGCTATCCTCCACACCGACGCCCGGCCAACGCGAATCATCCAACGTAAAGTAGTGGAAATTATAGTCCGCACTGTAGATAGAAGGTTTGGTAAGCAGCCGATAGACTGCCTGCTGCATTACAAACTGGCACGACTTTAGCGCCTCTATCATGCGCTTCTCATAATCCTGCATCACATGCGTTTTGGCAGTGCCTGTGACGCCATCGTGATGCTGGAAAAGGGATAGCTCTCGACGCGCCAGCTCTAATTTTTGGCTGAAGCCCGCTTGAGGTTCCCAGCTGTGCCAGGCATGAAGCATTTCCGCCGCACGCAAATAGTGCATGAGCACGCGATCCATGCGCTTATGATATGGACGCGAAGTGTAATAGCCACTCCAGTAGTTGTCGGCGCGATCCGCATAGGTAAAGAAATCACCGCTCAGCGATGGAAAGCTCTGATCAGTTTTATGCACGGCATTGAAATACTCTGTCAGTGTACCGAACTGAGCCTCCACATTGTATTGAGGGTTGCCGTTGATGTGTTCAAAGAGCTTTTCATAATTAACACGCTGCACATCCCACTCGACGTTTTGCTTATAACGGAAATCGTCGCCCAGGGGCACAAGCAACACATTTGTGCGATACAATTCGGCCTTTTTCTTCCATTGATCAACCAACATCTCGGAGCGCGAGGCCACATTGTTCTCATCAATCGCACGAGGCGGCACTCGCCATGGGCAGCTTAGTCCAAATCCTCCCATTCGCTTAAAGTCGAACTGGCAGCACACCTTCGGATCGGGGCCACAAGTGTGTGGAATATCATACGAGTAAAAGGGCATCATGTGGGTAAAAAGGGCTTTGCTGCCACGCGTTTCCCATGTCTGACGCCAGTAGAATTCCAGTTGCCGTTGCTGTGCCAGCTCCTTCTTCACAATGTAATGAGTACGCTGAATTAATAAATTTTTCATGCCGCTTCTTTGCAGTATGTAGGGTAGGCTAGGACTATGTCCGAAGGGATCTATGGCCCACGAGGCGGTCGGCGTTACGTTAAGATGCTGCTTTAACCAGGTCTGACCCTCCGTCAGCTGAAGCAGCACATTACGCCAATGCGAATTAGCCTCGTCAGGCATTACCCACCCGCCGGTAACAAATTCCAGCTGGCCCTTTTTCACAATCCTGTCAAAATATTACATTAAATTAAATCATGATTTTTTTTTGTTTTCCATACTTACATTTTCATTTGCTGCTTCTTTTTCTCGCCCAAGTCTTCAAAAAACCGTGAAAAGTATGAAATTTCAGCCCAAATAAATTTCATATCGGCATTCTCAGACAAATGGCGTAGCGCATTTGATAAAATGTGTTTTGTATCTATCAAACAGATAAGTTAATAAAAGCTATTAAAAACATATGTACGCATTCATTAAATTTTCAAAAATTGATACAAGTTTGATAAGAGCAAATCGAACATAACATGTTCAATTATTGTACCCCGAGAACGTATTGAAAGTGCGTAAAACGGGTATAATGATTTCAGAAACTATAAAAGCTAGAAAGCTGATTTTAAACGGATTCATGCCGTATATACAATAGGTAATTTTTTTCAAGAAAATCATCTAAATAAGGCAAAGCATAATCCTATTATACTTAGGCCAAGGTAATTTAAATCAAAAATTCTTTTTCAGCTTGCTCCAATAATTACCAAAATGAGTATTATTTAAGGTTTAAGTTTGAGTCACCTGCGTTGTAATAGTCCTCAAACGTTCTTATCCAGCCGGGATCATTGTGTGAATGCGGCACAACAAACACTTTAAGCATGTGGTGTTGATTGTACTTGAGGGGATCGTATTTAATATTCCAGCCCTGCTTCCAGACGCCACCGTCGATGTCGGTAAACGACATCTGGTCATACAATTCGAGCATTTGCAAATCCACCTGGGGCACCTGCTTAACTATGTCAACGCATTTACCAGCATCGTCGTCCGGCTGATTGTCGATTGGGTCTGCCGCAAGAATATTATCCTTTTCTCTAGTTTTGGCAGGGCTAATTGCTGAACGTTCTCGCGAATGTCGCATTTCTCGGCCCTGCTCCAGCAAACCATTTTCCAGTTTTTGCAATTGGAGCGAAATGTAGTTTGGCTGTTAATAAGAGAATTTGTTATACAGCTGGTACTCATTTTAAACCTTTAATGTAACACAAACACACACGCACACATTACCTTTTTCGCATTTGGAGCCGGTGCCGAAAAATTAAGGATCACATACAGACTGAGAAAGATGAGCAGACAGCCACTGCTAATAAGTAGCGCAAACCGTCGACGAATGCGCAGCATGTCGGTATTAATTGGACATGGATGCCGTAATGTTTGAAAAGTCGCGTAGCTGCTGCTATTTAAACTTTCGAACAGTCTTGCGTGGTTTTTTCACATAAACAAATGCCTAGCATAACGATTACCCGATGTTATCGATAGGCAAATAGTGCTGTGCTGCCAATCTGTGCAAATACTTACGAAATGGCATCCCTCAATTTTATTCAGAACTTTTCCTCAAATCTTATCAGTTTACGGTTATTTTTATGAAAATTTGATATCAATGGAATTTTTGATCTCAGTGCTGTCAAAAGGGCGTTTCAAGAGTAAATTGTAAGCCCTGCACCCCAGTAAACATGGAAGCAACGCTTAAAACAGCATCAAAGTAAAACGAGATAGATGTATCTGTTTGCGTACGCAAATAAATCGATTTCTACAGCATCCCCACAAACATCAAAACAGGCGATACAAATAACGTTACATTGTGCATACGTAAATTTGTAATAAGTGCGCCCGCGTCCAGCACATTGATCGCTGTGCCGTACCTTTAAATGCTAATTGAATCCTGTCGCCATACCGCGCTCGAATTTGTTGTCCATTGCGCCATGAAGCGTCAGAACGTAAGAACCCTGTCGCTGGTGGTATGCACATTTACCTATTTGCTCATCGGAGCGGCAGTCTTTGACTCGCTTGAATCGCAAACTGAAGCGAGGCGTTGGGAATTTTTGCAAGGTACATATATATGCGATAGATATATATCCCGGCAAGATCCAACTGCACACACACAATTACTATTTGCACTCATCCACCAAAAGTAAAATTAAAGAACACACAAAAATTACTCTAATTTATGTGTATTGAAAGAACATTCATCTATCTTCTTTAATACAAATTAACTTGTGGTTTTTATTTTTTGTGTTTTACGATAGATTTTAGATTGAAAGCACATTTGATTTGGTTTCAATAGGCTTACGTCAAACTTTTACGAATTATATTTAGAGTAATATTAGTTTTATGTTTTTTATTATATTCAAAACAAATCAAACATTTTCTAAATATTTATCATCACATCGAATGCTGATTTTGATTTAATTAAAATTGGCTCTGAATTTGAATATTGATATTGGAACTCGAATCATATTTTGTTTTCATGATGTAGCGGTAAAGAATAATTTCGTTGAGAAATACAATGTGAGTGCAGAAGACTACCGGATGATCGAAATAGTAATAATAGAGAACAAACCACACAAGGCGGGACCTCAGTGGAAATTCGCTGGCGCATTTTATTTTGCCACTGTGGTGCTGGCAATGATTGGTAAATATTGCACAAAATGTTAACTCGTGTAAATTATATTGATTTTACTTTAATACAAAAATTATTTTATAGCATTTATAAACTTGGCAGCTAACCAAAAAAAAAACAAATTTTTTTTTGAACCACGGTCTTTTCTTTGAGTTTAACTCGATTTTGATTTGAATCTTTTTTCTTCACATTCGTTCAAATTTTATAGAAAATATCTATTTGATAAAAAAAAATTTCATATATATTCTTCTAAATTTGATCTGATTTCTATTCTATTCGGATATAAAATTCCCTCTAGCATTTTAATTTGATGTTTCCCTGAGCTAGGATAATATATAATTTTGAAAAGTGATTTTGTTTAAAGTGGGCTTAATGATTCTGAAAATATTGAAGATCCGAGCTTGAACCGTTTCGGTTCACATAAGGGTGCAATCCAGGGATACAAACTCGAAACCTTTCGTTGGTTTGGTTTACGGCTCGAACCAATACTTCGCCATTCATGACCCAGGTTTTTTTCGAACCAACGGGGATATTTTAAATGAATGCTTATAATCATAAAAAAAAAAAAAAAAAATAATTGTTTCATACGGGTTGAGCTTCGGCTGTATTTTTTCTGTTTCGGTTTAAAGTAAAAAATACTGCAGGTTCCGTGTTTGAACCGGTTTGGTGCAAGCTCTTTTGAAAAATATAATAATAAAACACAGCGTGTTTAAAGGTTATTTGTGTTTACATTATGCAAGTTTAATATTTAAGCCTGCAAATCAACGATTATGATCCAAAGGAACCTGTCTGCAGATTAAATCTAAAAGAATGAGTACACTAATCAAGACTTAAATTCCATTAAACGATCTGTAATATTTAAAATAAATATTTTGCATATGAACCAGGCAAAGAGGCAAACATGCTGCGACGTTCAAATATTATCTTCAAAACGTTATACTTATATTGTGCATATTTATGTAAATAATCTGTGTTTGTACAATGGAATATATGTACTGGCATATTTATATTTTTAAGGCTACGGACATTCCACGCCGACCACTGTGGCCGGAAAACTATTTACGATGTTCTATGCGATGGTATGGTATCGGTCGAAAAGACGAAGCGAGTGGCTTTTATTCATTGGATATGGTAACTAATATATTATGGCATTTTAGGTGGGCATTCCCCTCGGATTGGTAATGTTCCAGTCGATTGGTGAGCGCTTGAATAAGTTCGCGTCCGTGATAATAAGGCGTGCCAAGCGAGCCAGTGGGGCGCGATGCACGGACGCCACTGAAATGAATCTGATGCTGGCCACTGGCATGCTCTCCTCGATAATTATAACAACTGGAGCAGCTGTTTTCTCCCGGTACGAGGGCTGGAGCTACTTTGACAGCTTTTACTATTGCTTTGTCACGCTGACAACCATTGGATTTGGAGACTATGTTGCCCTACAAAATGACCAGGCGTTGACCAACAAGCCTGGATATGTGGCCCTTAGCTTGGTGTTCATTCTTTTTGGCCTAGCAGTCGTTGCCGCTAGTATAAACTTGCTCGTTCTGCGATTCATGACAATGTCAGTGCTTCTCTAGTTTCACATTCGAGGGTTAAATAATAATCGAGTATTTGTGCTTCAATTTCAGGCAAGCCGAGGACGCTAAGCGGGACGAGCAGGATGCTCAAAATTTGGCTGCCGGAAATCAGCCGCTCACATTCGATGACGAGTCCACGTACAACATGCACGGCAAGCTCTTGGAAAACAACTACACAACCGAGAATGATGAGACGGCCTCGCTGTGCTCTTGCACCTGCATGGGCGGAACACGTTGCCTGAATCACGAGCAATTTGTCGATCCGGACTTTCAGCCAATGGATATAATTGAAAGCACTCTATGCATAAAACGCGCCTCTGTCTGATATACTCAGATGATTATGCGCAGGAATTAGGTGATCATTAATGCCAAATAATCCTGGTGATACCACATAGTCTAGGCCACTTAAAGGCAACCGAATTGTACATGTTTTTGAAAGACCCACGTAGAAACCCAACCACCATAACTACATGCACACTATATACCAACATTTATGAATATATCAATAAAAACAACCGAAGTAAATAAATATAATAAAAGTACCGTGAGTTATGCCAAAGTAAAGCAGGTAAGGACGTTTCAGTCGAGTCTAAAAAACCAATCGAGTGTAATCTGTTTAAAAGATTATATGCATTTAGCTTTTAAACCGTGGAAGATAAATATATTTTACCAAGTTGTCACGCCCCCATTATAATCTATTTACTTCGTAAAGGAGAATAAAAACTTTGCATAAATATCACTAAACGTATTATTAAATAATTGCTAAAAATGTATGTATATAGACATACATACATATAAAAAAATATATACATATATATGTACATACGTCTCAACCTGAACAAATATTTGGAAATTTTTGATAATATGTGGGATCAAAGTAGTCTAGCATAGGACATTAGCACTTTCAGGTTGTGGCAACCTCATTCCAACATCGACTCGACTACGATACACGTATAGAGAAAAAGTCCGAAAATTATACGTAAAATTCAATTTTCAACCAGTTTCTGCCTTCCGATCTAGGGATTGCTCTCCATAATATTCGAAAAGATTTTTCCAGCAAAATTTAATATTATTGCTCCGCGTAGTCGTCGTAATTATGCGTGAAATCGTACATATTCAGGCCGGCCAGTGCGGCAATCAAATCGGAGGCAAATTCTGGGAGGTCATCTCGGACGAGCACTGCATCGATGCGACGGGCACATATTATGGCGATAGCGACTTGCAGTTGGAGCGCATCAATGTCTACTACAATGAGGCCACCGGTGCCAAGTACGTGCCACGGGCTATTCTCGTCGACCTGGAGCCGGGCACCATGGACTCTGTGCGTTCGGGAGCTTTTGGCCAGATCTTCAGGCCCGATAACTTTGTGTTCGGCCAGTCTGGCGCGGGCAACAACTGGGCCAAGGGCCACTACACCGAAGGTGCCGAGCTGGTCGACTCTGTGCTAGATGTTGTTCGCAAGGAATCTGAGGGATGCGATTGCCTACAGGTAGGTCCTGGTGGAAATTCAACCCGAACTGTGAACCCCACTCGCTTTTTCAGGGCTTTCAGCTAACTCACTCGTTGGGCGGTGGCACTGGATCAGGCATGGGCACCTTGCTCATTTCGAAGATTCGAGAAGAGTACCCGGACCGCATCATGAACACCTTCTCGGTGGTGCCCTCGCCCAAGGTGTCCGATACCGTCGTTGAACCGTACAATGCCACCCTGAGCGTCCACCAGCTGGTGGAGAACACGGACGAGACGTACTGCATCGACAACGAGGCACTGTACGACATTTGCTTCCGCACACTGAAGCTGACCACGCCGACATACGGCGATCTGAACCATTTGGTGTCGGCCACAATGTCTGGAGTGACCACCTGCCTGCGCTTCCCCGGCCAGCTGAATGCCGATCTGCGCAAGCTGGCCGTCAACATGGTGCCCTTCCCGCGCTTGCACTTCTTCATGCCGGGCTTTGCACCGCTCACCTCGCGCGGATCTCAGCAGTACCGCGCCCTGACCGTGCCCGAGCTGACCCAGCAGATGTTTGACGCCAAGAACATGATGGCCGCCTGTGATCCGCGCCATGGCCGTTACCTAACCGTGGCGGCCATCTTCCGTGGCCGGATGTCAATGAAGGAGGTCGACGAGCAGATGCTCAATATCCAGAACAAGAACAGCAGCTTCTTCGTTGAGTGGATTCCGAACAACTGCAAGACGGCCGTCTGCGACATCCCGCCCAGAGGCCTGAAGATGTCGGCCACCTTCATTGGCAACTCGACCGCCATTCAGGAGCTGTTCAAACGTGTTTCCGAGCAGTTTACGGCCATGTTCCGCCGCAAGGCGTTCCTGCATTGGTACACCGGCGAGGGCATGGACGAGATGGAGTTCACCGAGGCAGAGAGCAACATGAACGACTTGGTATCGGAGTACCAGCAGTACCAGGAGGCCACTGCCGACGAGGAGGGAGAATTCGACGAGGACGAGGAAGGTGGCGGCGACGAATAGTTCAATACCGGCAGAAGCCCCAAATACACACACACACACACACACACACACACACACACGCAACCCTAAGCAGAAGAAACAAACGACCGACTATATACCCTAATTTATTTTCAACTTGCGTTTATGTATTTGTTACAGAGTTTAGAAGTTTTGCTTCCCTGTTGATGGTGCGACAAATAAAAATCTGCGTCTAAAAAAAAACAAAAAAAAAACAAGAATGTTGCAGTCGGGCGTCACCGACTGCAAAATACTTTATAATTGTAATTTTCGAAAATTTAGTTTTTTAGAAATTGGAAATTAGTCAATATTTAAAGGTGAGTAACCTACTTAAAAAATTGAACGAAAGCTATAGGGTATGGTCGGGGTGGCTGTGTTACGTTCTAGTGGGCGTGGCCGGGGTGGTCACCAGCTATCTACGTACGTAAATCAATTTGAACGATTTATCGATTTGAGCTTTCATGTATATCGGTTTTCCCGATTATGTATATGTTGACTACAGATAGATATAGGCATATCCGAATTTTTTAAAGCGTGCGGAATATCAAGCCCGCAATTTTTTGGAGAAGTCGTCAGCTATCTACATACCAAGATTGGTGACTCTAGCTTTAAGGACATTATCGATTATCGATCGA
The DNA here is from genome assembly GCA_004143825.1 of Drosophila micromelanica. Taxonomy (NCBI): domain Eukaryota; kingdom Metazoa; phylum Arthropoda; class Insecta; order Diptera; family Drosophilidae; genus Drosophila; species Drosophila micromelanica. The sequence continues at coordinate 23,556 of SCDY01000110.1, read as the reverse complement.
TTGCCACGCCCCCAGTGGGCTCAGCCCAAAATCGTTAACACTTTATCTGAAGCGGGTGCACACGAGTATATGTATATATATCCAAAATTTCAAGTCTCTAGCTTCAATAGCGGCGAAAAAAATGCGGTTATACGGACAGAACCAATATACTCTATTCACTTCGTCAACGATTATAAAATCAAAAAAATTTTAGTATTCTACTTAATCGTATTTACATTTCTTCTGGCAACGCTGTGGAAAGTGTTCTGAGGAACTGTCAGAGTCTGACATTTAATGGTCATGTCTCTGCCTTTGTCCGAGACGCCGCTCTCCTCGCGATGCGGCTTTAATCGTGGACGAAAGCGCATCAAGCCTCATCCTGTTTCGGAGCTGCGAAAGCCAACCGGCTTGAATTTGGCCACCAGCGACGATGGGGAGCAGAAGCTCGGTAGCTCGATGTGCTTCAGGGACATATCGATGATAATACCGCAAGACCATATCGGCGAGAACAACTCGTCCAATTGGAACTTACACGCTGCTTAGAAGATTCTGAAAACGATTGTGAAATCTTAGCGAGAATTTTTCGTTTATTGAAATGCTTACAATATTTGTGAAAGGAACAGCAGCTGAGAAGCTTAGACGTAAATTAAGTTAACTAAAAAAACTGTTGAGATAATTAAAGTTAACTAAAAAAACTCTTGAGATAATACATTTAACGATATACATAAGTAATACACACAAATAAAAACGAATGCGAGTTTCGAGCCTATACATCATCGAAGAGTCCCCGCGGTGGTGGGCCAACAATCCGACGCTCGTTCTCCTCGTCGTAGGCATCCACCTGCTCGCTGGCGCCTCGGAAGCCAACTTGCATTTGAGTGCTAACCCCAAAGCGTTCATTGATTTCCTCCGACAACGAGCGAGGAACTCCTAGGGCCGAGGAGGAGGCTACCGCAGCGTAGTCGTAGCTGACGTCGCCATCTCGCAGCAACCCATCAGCCGGCGTGCGACTGCCGGTCAAGGCACCAGCAACGCCGGCGCTGCCTAAGCCTCCTGCGCCACGAAATTTGCCAACGTACTCATGGCTTGGCAGCTTGTCGGGTCTTGAGAAGTCGCGTCGTCTAGCCATCGCTTCCTCGGCCCGCTGTCGGCGTCGCTTTTCGCGCGCTATCAAATCCTTGCCCTCCTGCACCAGCTCTGTGGCAATAGTTTCATGCTGTAAGAACTGTTGAAAGCCCAGCGCGTTGAGCGCACGACTGCCCAAACTAAACCAGGTAGCCAGGCAGAATGCCAACATGCACATCGGGAAATAAATATTGAAGCCATTCGAAATAATGCCAATGACATCCATGTGACCCATTATTTGCGTGTAGTATGTTTCCATGATGCGCTGTAAGAGAAGCGTGTGCCAGCGATTATTATCGTATAATGGGGAGTTTTCAGAAATGTATACAACATACTATTTGTATTATATGAGAATCCATGTGGATGAGTCCCAAAAAGTTCAGACACATGGGCGGTGTTAGGCGACAGAGCAGCATTCCACTAAAAATCAAGCTGTGCTCGTTGGTCTGGTGATGCGGCGCCAGGTAGTATAGGTTCAGGAATCGGATGCGAAGAATTGTCGAATAGGTGCAGTAGAAGAAATAGCACAAGACTACCATCGAAAATAGCTCTATGGTGAAGAAGTCATTGCTAGAATTGGCAACTTCAATGACATTCGCGAATATGGAGAGCACGGGATGACGACTAAAGAAGGTGAGTTCGCTCCACACGACCATGGCAGACATGGTGGCCGTTAGCACGCACATCGCCTTAAGGAACGGCGCCTTCAAGAGGCACTCCCAGTACCACTGGAGCGTGGCGCTGTAGCAAATGCGTTCTAATTGCGAGCGCTGGCGCGGGAATTCACTTTTGAAGCGACGATCGGACGAATGTATGTTCCGCGCCACATCCTCCAGATGCAGAACCGTATTAACCTGAACACTCCAAAGCGCCTCCGTGCGCTGCAGGGTCTGCAGTGATTTGATCACTTGCTTATGAATGCGTACGAGCGCCTTTTCCGAGGGCACAATAGTAGAGGTGGTGCCGCCCATTCCGTTGCCGCCAGTGCGCGCAAAATTACGAGTGGCTCGTTCCTGCAGCTCAATGGGCACTTTTCGCATTATTGTCTCTACACATGGGCGTAACTCGTGATTGTTGGGCACAGCGCGACTGATGCAGTGCAGTGACTCCAGCACATCATCCACATGCTCCTCCGCCTCGGCTTTGTCCGTACTGAGCTTAGCGGCCTTAAAGTAGGCATATTGCAGCGTAAATCCTGGCTTTGCGTTATTCCACAGCGAACGCGGCACCTCGACAAGCGCATAGCCCAGCAGCAAGACAAGAAGGAACAGGCCCCACGTATTAGAAGCCGACGAGGCAATTGCCTTTAGCTTCTGCCAATCGAGCGATACGCCCTTAACAGCAATATAAATAAGCAGAACGCCACAAATGAACAAATAGGAGCCGTAATAGATGGCGTTCTCGATCAGTGCCGATTTGAGCTTGCCCTTGATTGTGAAGTCACCCGCCTTGAGGTACGACTGCATCAGCGGCATTATCAGCCACGTGAGGAACTGCGAGCTCCAGTATATGATACGCCACAAGTTGGGAAATACAGTCGCTGGGACCATTCCCCAGGGGGCCTGGCATTCCTGCAGCTGCACATTGTGGGTTGTTATTGTTGTTGTGTTGTCATTACTGCTGATATTTTGTTTGTATTTTTCCTCGCACTGTCGATACAACGTCTGTAAAAACAAAAAATTCATAGTTCATTTTTTATTTTCTTGGCATCAATGTGCACTACTCACTGAGGTCACGTCCAACGGGATGGTAAAAACAATCAGAAAGGAGAAACACCAGGCGGTTAGCACGGATAGCGTGACAAGAATGTGCTGACGTGGTATATTGCCATAGCGATACAGCATTATGCTGGCCAGGAACAGGGCAGCAATGATACCGAATGTTAGCAAGTATGCCATCTCGTTGCCGGTTACAGTAAATATCTGCTAAGCCTAAAGTTAAGGGGCCGCACAGCCTATGCGGCGGCCTGCTGTCTCTCACCAACGTTACTTTTGTTATTGTTGTTGTTGTTGTTGCGCTTTGTGCGTTTTTGTTGCAGCTGGCGAGCTGTTTCGCGATGCATTTCCTCCAGATTCTCCAAAGCCCGCGACTTTAGTGGCATCAGACGCGGTTTGGCAAACACCAGCTCAGTTTTGTGTTCGAAAAACAATTTCCCCGTGCTGGGCTCAATCAATTCGATTTTCTCACTTACGTTTCTCAGCAGCTCGCGTTCCGTTGTCGACATAATCACACGCCTGCCGGCAAAGCATTTATGCTATCAAATAAACACTGTATTCGATAAACAGGAGCGGGCGCTTAACTTATAATTTAACAAATATGCGTCACTGGAACATTTGACATCAGAGCGAAACCAATTTTTGTTTATATCTTTCGTAAATCAGAAATTATCGATTTTTCACTTATTTGCATCAGTAATCGCGATTGGCAACGCCGCAAATGTAAGTTGGCAACAGCAAAAGGCGAATCAACGAGTTGGCAGCTCTCCTGTTTCTATTCTGTTTGTTTTGCTGCCACACAAATTGAGAAAATGCTTAGTTTCAGACAAAAATATAAACCCGTCACTTACAGCACTTACAGAAATCTCACCGACTATGAAAAAGAGACAATAATTATCATCTAACTTCCAACCCGTTAAAAAGGTCATTGACCAGGATTGCTTTGAAAGAACAGCAATGTCCATAATGCTCTTCGGATAAACAAAGGCTAAGAGATTTCTGCCACGCCCACTGGTATTCTGGCAATTCGATAAGATGTCGCAAGCCGATAAAAGGTGAATATTTCTCACAATTTTAAATTGATGTATAGTAAAGTTCTAAAGCCAGATACATATGTAACGAGGGACCCCCCAAAAGATTGCGGCTTTGATACCCGGCCACGCCCACTAGAACGCCCCTTTAAAATTTGGTAACAACCAAATTTTAATTTATAAAATCCGGAATTTTTCAAAATAACAAAAAGAGTATAACACCATCGGCAACGCCCATCTGCAATATTTTTACTTGTTTACAATTTACACACAACATAAATTCAATAACAAATCACTTTGACTTCTTTTCGGTGCTATATAGATCTAGACGCCGCTGGCTAAACACTGGAATTTGTTGGCGCACTTGCTCCACCAGAGAAAAGTCAATATCAGCTGCCAAAATCTCCTCGCCTTCGCCGGCGGCTTTGAGGACTTTGGCCCAGGGATCAACAATCATGGAGTGGCCATAAGCAACGTATTCCGCACTGGGGTCCCTAGCTGGCGATGTGGTTACCACAAAGAGCTGATTATCGTTGGCGCGCGAACGTTGCAAGAGTTCCCAATGCAATGGACCTGTTGTCATATTAAAAGCGGCAGGATATATGATCATCTCACAGCCACTATTGCGATAAAGACGCGCCATCTCCTCGAACCGAATGTCATAGCAAATACCAATCCCTATCTTGTGCCCATCAACATCAATCGTTGTAAAGTCGTCGCCAGCTGACAGCGTCTCAGATTCCTTAAAACATATACCGCCCTTCACATCAATGTCGAATAGATGCATTTTGCGGTGCTTGGCTAACAAGTCGCCATTGGGCCCCCAAATGGTGCACGTGTTGTATATCGCATCGCGTTCACCCAACTCGGGTATTGTGCCGCCCACGATGTAGACTTGATTATCTAATGCTGCCTTCGCGAGCTGTTGGCTGGTGTAGCCACCCGGGATCTGCTCGGCATATTCGCGAAAATACTTTGTGCCGTAAGGGCAGTTAAAGCACTCGGGCAGTGTTATAAGGCGTGGCTTGTGCTCAATAACAGCCGCTTCAATTTTATTAACAGCATTTAGCACGTTAGCATGCTTGTCACTCGAGCCTTTTAGCTGTAATAAAACAAGGCGTAAAACTGCCCAGGGAGAGAAATTTATTATTTGTGTAGCATGAAGCCATTGGCATATTCAACTCACTATTACTGGTCTTACTCATAGTACAAGTACTTGATTCTGATACAATTTAGGATATCTGCTGGCCCCTTTGTTTACAAATGCATGCGGAAAACACAGTTCGCATATGTTTTGTGGCGGCCTGGCATCGCCACCAAATACATCGCAACCAACCGAAGTGATGCCATCGTTATGTTGCCACTATACAATTATGATAATCGTTCGTTCTAATCACCGTATCTATCTATCTTACTAAGTTTTATATGAGGATTACATTTCCGGTGACGGAACTTAACATTATTGGGTAGTTTCCAAAAAATAAGCAAATAATAATGCCGATTTATCTGTGGCTACTCGACTGGACTATCGCCAACGACTTCGAGATGAGGAAATGAAAGTCGTGCACTATAAAAGTCATTATAAACATCGTAAATTTTATGGCGCGAATTGGTATAACACACCCTGTATTTAACAACAATTGTATTTCAAATAGCTTTATTTTGTTTAAAATAAAATTAATATTTTAAGTGGTCTTTTATTGACAAATCATGCAAATATTGTTTGATTAAATTTTTAATTTTGTTCGAAGAGGTGGCAACGCCAGAGCTAACAGCTGTTCTTTGTAAGTTGTTGGGCAATCACATAATCGTAAATATTTTCTATTTGTTATAAATCCCACAAACGTATGTATAATCAGTAACGTTTCAATTTCACAGCATGGCTGGAACTAAAGTGCTTCGTTCCTTACTACACGAACTGCGCCAAGCCTCCCATGATCCTGGCAGCATTAAAAACTCTTTGGCCGCACGCTACATTCTAGCGCAGTACAAGAAATTCGAAACTACCGATCAGCAGCTCTGCAAGGCCCGCAACGAGGCGATCTTCCTGGGCCAGACGTATTTGACCTATCTGAGCAGTCTGCGCAAGTACAACGAGCTGTACAAGGAGTATCATGGACGCGGCGAACGCACGGTTAAAGAAACTGCGGACCTCGTGGGCTTCAAGCTACCGACGGATCCCAAGTGAAAGATACTTGGGTATTCATGTTTAGTACTTAGATAAACTTTGGAGTGCTTAGCAATAAATATCCAAAAAAAAAAAAAACAAACGCTTTTTACTCGATCATTTGTTTGATCAACGCGAAAACGCGATAGGTTAATGTCATAAATACCTTGATCTCTAAGAAATAATGCAACAAAGTTAAGCTCCGCCGAAGGAAATGGAATATTTGGAAAAAAAAAACTAAGTAAGATAGACACAACCCCCCAACTCATTTGAACGCCTTTTACCTACGGTGACTTAAACGGACAACATTAATCGCTATTGGCAACGCTGCAAGTGTAAGTTGGCAACAGTGAAACCCAAATCAACAAGTTGGCAACTCTCCTTTTTCTATTGTTTTTGTTTTGCTGGCAAACAAGTTGACAAAGTTTGTTGTTTCAGAAAAAAATAAAACGCCTTCTTTGCTAAATTCGTCAAGCTATGGATGCAGATGCCTTAGTCAGTGGTGAGGGTGGCGACAAGCAGCACACTTGCCGCACCAGTGGTGATGGCATGGAACAGACTGAAATTTCGCCCACCACGAAATTGGAGCAAGAGCCATCATCAACCAGCTTCCAAGCCGTCAATAAGGTTAAACGACCACAATTGCCTCGCAAGGACAGCACTGTAGTCCAAGAAGCGGCAATTGAGCATAGGACATCCGCAAGTACTGGCAACTTGACTGCACTGCCTCCGCCTTTGACCTTGCCAGGCCTGCACACACTCTATCGGCGCCCTGAAGTCGTCAGCCGAAGCCTTGCACCTGCTCCACCCAAGGGTGAGCTCGTCCAGCTCAAGCCGAGGCTGGTTAACACATCTGAACCACTACCGGAACATAAGAAAACCAAGCCGCCAAAATTCGTGCCTTACGAACCGTATCCAGGTGCCGTGAATCCCATGACGGCTGTCCAACAAACCGCCAAGCATAAAGTTCAGAGAGTTAGCAAAAATAATTTAGACATTGGTGTGCTCGCAGATCAGGTGTCGACGTTGCGCACTCAGGCACTGGACCAGGAAGACGCAGATGCCAAGCCCGCTGATACTGCGAGTAGTGCCAGCGACGTGGAACTGCAGCGGTTAAAGCAGGAGGTGGACAAGTTGCGCGAGGAGCGCGATCACTTCCAGGCGCAATACAAATTCCAGACCCAAGTTAACGGCGAACTCAAAAGTCTGCTGGTTGCCTCCGTTGGTGAGGATCTGCAGACGCGGGTTAATCTGCTGACAGAGGATAAACTGCAACTGGCCCGCGCTCTTCTCGATACGGCCAACAATTTGACCACCCACTCGGAACAAATTGAGTTTTTGGCCAGCCAATGCGAGGTGTGGCGCTCCAAGTTCTTGGCCAGCAGCGTTATGGTCGAGGAGCTGGCGCGCTGGAAAGCCGATCTCACGCAAAAAAATCAAATGCTTAATGAGTCAACCAAACAACTGATGCACACAACACATCAAATACGCGAAATTCAATTGGACATTCTCAAACAGCTGAAGTTCCTAGCCAAAATACGGTATTTGAATTTGCCCGCCACGGATGTGGTCAGCCTCAGCGCCGAGAACTTAAATATACTACAGCGGATGGTGTTGCACTCGGGCCTAGGAATTCCGGAGACTACGCTCAAGCTTTCTAGCGCCACAACGAGTCCGCTATGCGAGGCTGAGAAGTATGCGGTGCAGGTATGTTGATGGGCAAGAGCGATTTCTGGCAAGATTTCTACTATTCTATTGCATTTTAGGCCCTGGAGTTTGTTAGTCAGCCGCTAATGGCAACGGACGAAGCTATTCGAGCGCTTTTCGGACAGGTGCAGCGTCCACATTACATGTTACTACCCAGCAAGCCAGATGGAGAGAATCAATAGCAAACTTTCACTGCTTATCCATACTATACATAAATGCAATAATAAATCACTTAGACTTCCTTTCGGTGCTAAATAGGTCCAGATATTTGTTGGCACACTTGCTTCAGAGAAAAATCATTAACAGTTGCCAAAATCTCCTCGTTTTTCTTTTTCAGTTTAAATAATTTTAAACAGGCCACATACCAGATAAATTGCAATACCAAGTTTCATCTTATGTCGATCAGGTGTTCTTTATTTCTCTCTCCTAATTTCCGAATCCATAAAGCATATACACATATTATCTTATCAAGATCACTTGTTGAGTCGATTTACCTATGTATAAACGGGTATAAGAGGGCCTGGCCCCATAATGTGTACATATTCTTGATGGGGGCGACAATTCAGTTCGTATTTATACTTCGATTTATTAATATCGATAAAAATCGATTTTAACCTTTGGTTCTCTTGCCGCATCTCTTAAGTCCTGAAAATTGTATAAAATCATACATAATTTGTATGCATGTATCATGAAGGAAACAATAGACTTTTTGGGCCACCAACCGATCCCAAGTGCTGTTAAAACGTGCAGTGCTGAACAATAGATATCCAGAAAAAGCGCAAGTATTGTGTTCTTACTCAATCATTTGTCTGATCAACGCAAAAACGCGATAGGTCACTGTCATTACCTGCGATTACAAGTAGACAGAAGTTACCATAAGACCCTCACCTTGCATAACCATGGTCTCTACCTACTTGCTTAAATGTGTCCAGCGAAATTGGCAGATAGCCCATGGCGCTGAGTTCAGCCGGTTTCTGAGCACGGCTGATAATATTCAGGAGGGATTTCTTGTAGGCCGGCGATGCATCGGACCAGTTGTGGCTATAGGCAGCATGGGAAATGTTTGTGCTCTATAGGAAAAAATGGAGAGTGTTTAATATCAGTCAATTGAATTGTCTATACGAAATTACCAAAATCCCAACCAAATCACCATAGTAGCAAACCAAAAAAACCTGAGAAGTAGCCGTCGTCATAAATACAACATAGGTAATTCCTTCCAGATTCATTCCTTGCATCTGTGTGTAAACTATCACAGTGCACAATACGCCCGCAGTTGTGAGTAGACTCAACAGGAGAGAGCCGCCATATATGCCGTTAATCTCCTCCTGAAGTCTACAATACAACCCATGTTGATGTTGTGAATAATCTAAAAATTCTTATACTTACTCCAATAACTGGATATGCTTGTCGACCAACTGGGAAATGAATTTGCGGTCGATGGAGTCATGGGTCCAGTGGGGCTGGTAGCTCTCTAGAGATCGGGCCATGTAATCAAAGTGCATGCATATTTGCACTTCAAAGCTCACCAGCCACAGATCTGTGCTCATATTAGATATGACCATGAAGGTGCTGTGCATCCACTCAAGAACATAAATCACAAAGTATTGCCACAATGGGTCCTGCTGAGGATCGAATGCATAATACGGATAGCAGTGCATGTACGGAAATCGATTCTCCATGAGGTAGATATAGCCAGACTGCAGTACGGGTCCCAATACCACCATAGCCGACGAGCCGAAGTAAACAACTATAAGCATGACCAGAGGGCGTGGCCAGTAGTACTCGTTGACGCGGTGGGCGATCCTCGACTGGATGGATTTTGGAAACAGGCTCGCCAGTTTAGCATTGAGCTTTCGTATGGCGACTCTTTGCAGCGATGTTCCGTATTTGGTGTCGGAGTTTATGACATAAGTAACCAGAGTGGCATAACGCATTATCAGGGCGATATTGTTCCCAATGGTATCCCACTCGACAATCCGGCGTAGCATAAAACAAACACAGCAGACATGGCTCGCAATGCAGACCCAGTGATAAATCTGCATCAGGACTTGGCGACGAGTCCTTTCTGCGCGCAGCACTTCATAGCCGCAAAGTCGATAACATAGGCTTGGTAACCGTGTAAAGTCCTCGTAGCCATACGAAACAGACTCCATACTGAAGGTGTCACTTGACTGTGACCTCCGCACGGTCATCAGTAGCATTTATAGAGGTGTCAAAATGCGAACTTTTTGCGGTTACGTGTGATTCTGAACAGGTGCCCGTGTGGTATCGTGAAAAGAAGCCCAGTAAATTGGCCTATTATCTGTATTTTAAATGTATTAATATTTTGTTATAAATTGGTATTTTATTAATAAATTTAATAATTGTTCCACCTATTTACGCCTTATTATATATTAATATATATATATATATTTTAATCAATGATTTTATTAATTAATGGTAGCCAAAGTTAGGAAATCGAACAGATACAATATTATAAAAAAAATAATTCAATTACAAGGTCTAGGAAACACATACATTTGTACATACTTATAAAAATATACATTTGTCCATATTACGTCAACTATTTTATTGGAAAATAAATTAGGCGTGAGTTATTAAATTAGCAATTACGAAAACCAATTAATAAAACAAAGTTATAAGAAACAAAGTGTTGTAAAGTTGATCAGCTAAAAAACAACATAAACTATATATTTAAGCAAAATGCTATTTGAACAAACATACTATACTACTCACTATACTATTTTTAAACAATTTTTCCTTTTAAAACATTAAAAACCGAATATTAATGTTTACTGTAAGCATTATTAAACAATTGTTTTTACAGTAAATTGGATTGATATTGATCCACAAACATCTGAAACGCCTAAAAATCAAAGTATATTTTGTTAAAACTCATTTTGTTAAGCTCAATCTAGAAAGTTTAACGCATAATAAATATAATTTTTGTAAGCGTCTGATGGGATCTTGCAACGAAATCCCAATAGTTAACCTGCTAAAAAAATAGACATTAAATTTTTTCCCCAGACTTTAGAAGTTATGGCAGTTAGCATAAATGCTGTGACCCTATAATTATTAATTCAGTGGGGCACTTTACCGTTGTTTTTTTCTTCGTCGCTGCACTTGCACTTGCTGTGTTTGTTGTTTTTATTGTTCACTTAAATTCTTACACATACAAACAAATTGACGTCAGTCTTGGTAACTCCCTCAATAGGCCCCATCTGAGTGGAATGCTAAACAGTACGGACCCATTGGTATTTATTTTCGTTGCAGTGCAAGAAGCGTCTTGGCTTTTTTGTTTAATTGAGCATTGGCGGGAAAGACACAACAAAGAACACATATAAAATGCATTAATTATATTTTTGAAATAAACATTTTATGCGTTTGTATTATGAATCCAATCCTAATTATTCATTTCGGTTGAATTTTCCTAAATCACAAAACCAAACCAGAAAACATTTTTTTTAATTGCTAAGGCGGGGGTTACATGTTTTTATACCAAAAATTCAAAAAGAGTTATCTTCAAAAGTGAATATATTTTAAATTCAGAATTAATCTAGAGGACAAACCCTGAACACAGCATTTAACACATACACACAAACTCTCGGCACCTTATGAGTATTGAGGTGGTTAAAAATTTAAAAAAAAATTAATTTATTAATGGTTTTAATAAAACTTAGTTTGACTATGCAAAAAAATTCCAAAAAAAACGCTAGACAAATGATAGGTCGAATTAATGCCATAGTGTACCCATATAAGGATAGGTCTCAACTTTCCCCAGTCGTAACTTTGCCAAAACTCAACCGATTTTCATAAGGATGGTCCTTTTGTTTTTGTATCTAGATGAATTCTACATTTCAGTTTAAAAATAATAATTTTGGTCCAAATTATGTCAAAAATTTTCGAATATATGTATGCCCTTGGATTTTGGCATGATTTTTGAACAAAAATTTGACACCCTCAGAATCACTTAAAATGATGACTTATATAATCGATTAAAAACTTAAATTCGCATTTCTAAATTTTGATAAATTTTTTTTTCAAAAATGAGTAAGGGTGGATATAAAAAACCGAAATGGTAAAAAAAATTCATAAAACAGTTATCTTCAAAAATAAATATACTTTAAATGCATAACTAATCTAGAGGAGCGTAACTAAAATTATATATTAAAAAATTAAATTATTAAATTAAAATTATATATTATATTATATTATTGGGCGGACATTGCACAAACCCAACATACTTGTTGCTTATCGTTGCAATATATTTAAAAAGTAAAGAATACTTAAAAAGTACTAAATTTTAATAGATGGTATCGAAGGCATTTATCTTTCACAGACAGGTCATTGAGTGGTGGGTGCCGGATTGCCACCTGCGAGATACATATGTATATATGAAGTTACAACGCATTTTGGCTGGACCACCTAAAATAAACACAGCGCCTCGGCCGTCGCAAAGACAGACATCCTAAAACTCATTGCAAACAATAACGCTAGGCATACGAAGTTTAGACAAGTTAAAAGGCCAACAGGTTGCTTTCTTACCGCAGTGGCAGTTTATAGTCAGGTCCATTTACCGTTGTCTAAAACAAAGACAATCGCCAGGCGCCTATTTTGTGTCCCGTAAAAACGCACTATTTCTTTTTAGCTGTCTCAATCGATATTAGCTCCGTTTTAACTTTTCAAACATTACAAATATTAAGTGCTTGTCAAAAAAAAAAAAAAAATTAATTAAAAACTAAAGTAATGTTTGCGTCAATTTATTAATGAATAATGGATATCAGATGCAGTCTTCCTATAACTGCATTTGATACCCAAATTTGTTACTCTTTATATGCAATGGATACCTTAACTTCTTGTTTATTTTTCAATGGATTAATCAAAAACAAGTGAAAAAATTTTATATTGTATATATTATGTGTTTTATATTTTTCATTTCATATATAAATATATATTTTGTATATTTTTCTTATATTTGAACATCTCAAGTAAACAAAATAAACACAATTAATTACAATTTCTTCTTCAAAAAATTGTTTACTGGGCAACGAATAACCGGTTCTGTGTAGCTCTCTCAGTTCGCTCATGTTGCTCTTTTGCCTCGTTTTTGCGTTGCCGGCGGTGTTTTTTTGGGGCTCTCCCGTCGTCGGCTACGTTGCCGACTCTCAGTTCGTGCTGAGCATTCGAGGCAAACGGTTCGTTTCGGTACGTTAAGACTTGATCTGTATTTTGTGCGGTACGCGCTTCTGTGATTTTGGCATCTGTTGGATTGCCTATGTGAAATGGCCATGTGAAGGCGAAGCATCTTCCGATACGAAACTTTTCGAGCGTTGAATAAATAGTTTGATAAAGCTTTTTATAAAAACATATATTTATGTTTTATATTAATATGTATATAATAAATATATATTTAAAGGTTTGTGCGCGTATTACGCAAATTGCCCCGCCCATAAATTGTGTTGAATGAAATTTATAAGAAAAGCGAAATAAATGAGAGTTATTTTTAAATGAATTGTTTTAAATTTCGTATATACTAATAACGGCGCTCTCGTAAATACGTTCTGATTTTTTGTTGTTGTTGCTGTGCTGCTGCTGTTGTTGTTATTGTTGTTTTGTAATTTATAAGTGCAAATGTTCGCCAGCACAGCTGAAGTTGTTGTTGCTGTTGCCTGCGGCTGTTGCTGTGGCTGCCTAACCCGTTTATGTTTTAGTTGACTTGGTAACTCCAATATAGACGAACAGCATCACGCACAGACAAACAATACATTAAACTGTTGTTCTGGCGCGGCAGGCGCAGTCTGGCGTAGTATCAGTACCAGTATCTGTGCATCCGTAAGATACACGTACTTGCGCTGCGTCGTTTCCTTGTTCGCTGCCTCACAAATAGACGCGACTGGGCCAATGTTTATTTTTGTTTGCTTGCCAGCAAGCGGGAAAAACAAGTTTGCCTCTTCAACGAAAAGAGCAACAACTATAAAAGAAACGCAGTTGAAAAAAAATAATCATTCGAGAAGTTCAAGTGCTGCCAAGTTAAAATCATACAAGAGAACTAAATTAAACCCAAAATTCCTGTTTTCAAAAGGCATTTAATCATGCAAATTTATAGCCATCTAAAATATAATGCCTTAATTAGTGGAAAATGTAAAACAAATTATTTAGAATTTTTGATGCCGGCAGCGTCACTAATGATGTCGTTAATCAAAAGTCGTCCAGTGTATTTAACAAAAGTCGCGGCAAGTGCAAATGATGTTAAGCCAAAGGCAGCGAAAAGCAATAACAAAAGCATTAACAACAACCGCAGCCACTGCATGTGAAAGTTAATTTTGGCTGCGAGCGCCTTTAAATATATCGCAAAGTGTGTGACAAAAATAATGAATTCGGCCCAGCAGCAAAGTTGCGTTTAAAAAGGCGTCCAAAAGGCGCCAGAGTGCGATCAACGGCAAAGTGTCAAAAAGAGAGTGGAAATAAGTCGGACATGTATATGGCCATAAATATTGGCATGCAACAAGTGTTCACCATATGTCTGCGCTTTATTTGTGTTTGTGTGTGTGTGTGACTGTGTGTGTGTATGTGTGTGTGTTTGTGTGTATTGTCTTGCGCAATTCTCCTAAGTGAAGTTTCTCACTGCGGTTTCATTTTTAGCCCAGCCCGAGAAATACAAGCATGCAATTGTGACTCATTGGCAAAAACACTAAAAACTGTGAATTCCGAGCATTTCAATAACAATTCACATAGCCAAAATGGGCTTCTCTTCGGCCCTGCAGGGCCGCGCCGCCCACGAGGCGTTGATCGTGCGGCAAGATGCGGAACTGCGTCTCATGGACACCATGAAGCGATCCATTCAAATGAAAGCCAAATGCGACAAGGAATACGCAATAAGTTTGGCGGCCGTCGCTCAACAGGGACTGAAAATTGATCGGGCTGATGAAATGCAAGGTAAGCCCTCCCCTTAAAAATATACATAATATAAATACTTAAGAAAATACCTTAGTGATAAGAAATCTTTAAAATTTATTGGCTTGTGATACGCTAGTAAAACAATTCAAGATATGTATTTGGCTGTGAGCTGATAAGCTTATTAACTGTTTACTGCTATTCGTCTTGCCTATATTGCTTATATATTCAGGCCAGACATAAAACAGTATGCAATAATAGTCCAATATTCATACCCTGAACCATGACCGTAAAAAGGCTATACTGGTTGTGTGGGACGACGATCTGAGTTGATTTTGCCATGTCCGTCTGTCTGTAGAAACGCAAACGCTAGAGGCCTAAACTATTCGGCTTTAGATTCTCTTAATACGCAGTAAAAGTTTATCTTTTTTTCTATATTTCTCCCAGTTTAGTTAATATCGATCAAATCGATTTCAACCTTTGGTTTTCATACTATATACTTACAGACGCAGATTTTGAATAGTAGGGATTTTTGATACCTACCCCCAATCGTCCCAGATATCAATAAAAACCAATACAAAAACCCCTAAATCAAATACTACAGTTTGCAAATTGGATTGTACATAAAAGTCAATGATCTTAAAAAGTCCTGAATTTCATAAAGATCATATTTTTAGTTAATAGTTTATATTGGGGGCTACGTGCAGCCATAGGGTGTTTCCTAATCGGGCTGTCCAACTAGAACCTTTTAACTTGATGTTTTTTTTTTCATTTTTTTTCTGACGAATATTACTAAAAATAAATGAATTAATTACTCAATGTTTTTTAATGATAGGAGTTCTTTTAATGGATTTGTCATCCCTTATATTCAATTGTTAAGTGCTTAACTATTTACTGTATGTCAAATGCAGACGCACGGGTTGCACCAATTTCTCTGATTATATATAAAATGTACTGATGACGTTTCGGAATTTACGCTGAGCTGTCTGGACAGAAAAGTTGTGCATTACTCACAAACAAAGGCCGCTCTGCGCATGGGACCCGCGCAAAGAGGCCTGGCTCAAGCCCCTGTAGGACAGCCTATTCCCATTAGTCACAAAAGACGGCTATTGATAACTCAGCATCGATGCGCCAGAAAGCTTTCACTTTCGCTGGCTGCCGGCCAGGGGCCAAGGGAATTTATAATGCCCACGACTGCGACACACGGACTGGTCAGTCAACTCAATCGCAAGCCCAAACCCAAGCCCAAGCCCAGACCCAGACCCAACCTCAAAGTGCAATAACAGCGGCTAATGGTGGATAAATGATTGTTGATATCGCTGATGTTGTATTTATTGTATTTGTTGAATGTGTTGCCAATTTGACAGCTTGCAAAAAATTCGCGTAGTGCTTACACCTACATCGCATTTTAATTTCCAATTTTCAAGGCGTGTGAAGTTTATTTCTAGTGTTCTTATAAAATGACCAGACGGACAAATTGATTTAAACTGCCAGTTGGTAGGCTATGCTCAGTTCCTGAGCAGTCTTGAAAAATAAATCTATTTTTTATACCCTGGACCCATTGAAAATTTTTGTTTAGGCATCACCGACCCTATAAACTTTATATATTCTTGGTCAAAATCACTCACCTCTCCGTCTGTCTGTCCGTATGTCAGTCTTTCTGTATAATTTTCAGACTACAAAAGCTGATCTTTGATTCATTCATTTAAGAGCTAGAACACATATAAAATATTTTTGGATTTGAATTTGGAAGCCTTCTTACTTGTTTATGTACGTGTGTAAGTAATTATGGTGGCAAAACATCCTGATATTTATCTATGTGTATCTTAAAGATGCAGCCTCATCAAACTGTCGACAGAGTGCAGCTGTCTCTTCTCGAGCTTATACACACAAACGCACACACAATTTATTCGTAAATAAATAATTGGTATAATTTTCTGTGTCAGTTTGGCTTGCCAAATGCTTTTCAGTTGCGGTTGCTTTCTTTGCTACTGGGCCGCAAGTATATCCACTGGGTGCGAAAGCAAAAGACAACACGAAATGCACAATCTGTGCACAATTTAAGCCAAATCATTATTGTATTTTGCCTCTCTGATAGTTCCAGAAACTGCAGCTGCATGCAAATCGTTTTTCTGTTTTGTTCCCTCGTTTCTGCCACGTTTAATACGTATTTTTTGGTGACCTATTAAAAGTTTCTTTTCACCTTGACCATGAACTTGGAGCCCGATTAAAGAGACCACCAAAAATAATTAAAACGAGCTATACGAAAAGTTAACGAAGCGTAAATAATTTTTACTCTCCAGCAGAAATTGGTCTGTATACAACAAACTTGGTTCAGCTTGGTTATTATGGGATAAGATAATCAATAATGTTTAGCAGTCTTATATTATGCAACTCTTTACTATTTCTAAAGTTTTTTTAAACATATTCCGTTACAATGGCAATGAATCATTTAAGTCAACTACGGTTTTTTTCACAGCTGCCAAGTAAGTTGGCGATTGCGGTTCGACATTCGATCGTTTGTGACTCATAAACGAAACATATTTAAGCGTTAAGTAAATATGAAATTTGTTTGACTTGAATACCTATTAGATTGTATTAGATACTTTATTTACTGTACCCTTAAGACTTTCAATAATTTTGTTTTACAAACTCATTTTAGGCAGCCTAATCACAAAATCTTGGCGATCCTATATGGATGAGTTGGATCAACAGGCCAAACAGTTAAAGTTAAATGCCGAACAGCTCGATGTGGTCTGTGATAAACTGACCCATCTCTCACAGGATAAGCGCAAAGCGCGCAAGGCCTACCAGGAAGAGCATGCCAAGATCGCCTCACGCCTTAATCATGTAAGTACTAAACTCTAAGCACGTGAACTTAATTAATTTTTTCCCAATTTGTTGGTCAGAGATGTGATATTGGTTTAGAAATAAACAAAGGCAAATATGGCAATTTAGCTTTTAATTATACTCTGAAATGGTTTTGTGAAAATATGTAACATGCATCTCCGATCCCGTAAAGTGTAAATATTTTTAATCTGAACTCCGAGCTTAGTTGGTTAGGCCAAATTTACGCAAAGATCTGGGAGATTAAGAAAGCTAGAGACCTAAACTCTTCGACCTTAAATTATTTTAGCCCATACGCAGAACCAGTTTATCATATTTTTTTATGTATTCATCCTTGTTTCATTAATATTGATTAAAAAATTGATTTCAATCTTTTGTTTTCTTAGACTAAAGGAGCTAAAGGCAAAAACTTTTGTGCGTTAAGTTCTTGAAAACAGACGAAAATTTCTGATTTTGAATACCTCCCTCCAATAACCACAAATATCGATATGGTCCTCAAGCGAAATTGATATCTCCGTTATATAGATTTCAAGTGTACTCCTTTAAAATTTTTCAAAATAACGAGTATAACGCAGTCGGTAACGCCTGGCTGCAAAGTTCTTACTTGTTGATGTGGTGTTCTATTGTGTCGATAAATCCATTAAAAAGGAACAATCAAAATAAGCATAATATGCCTGTACATCTATATACATTTATATTAATATCTTACCGACAAAAAGCTGTGTATGTAAGCAGCTTAAGCACTCATAGAGAGAGAAAGAGAGAAAGAAAGAGAGAGCGACAGAGAGAGAGAGAGTACATTAAATTCTTTTGTTACGCTAGAATGAAATAAATAGAAAAAAGTTTTGATTTATAACCATTGCGACAACAAGTTTATTAACCCAATGGGGCTAGCGTAATGACATAAAAACTTTATACTGACAAAATACAAAATACAAAATACTGTGCCCATGCCAATGAGCCAGTAAAATTATTAATGCTTCTGCAAAACAAAACTGCAAATATTTACTTGAACATGTTCAACGCCTTCCTGTGCCCTTGATCAAAGACAAATAAATTTCCATTTGCAATAACATCGTTATTCGGATATGTTTATTATATTTATATGGAATCGAAATGTACAATATCAAAGCAAACTATTCGAGGGAAATCGACTAAAGAACACCCTGTAGATTTACAAACATAAATTTTACAATGTGCACATTATTTTTATCGCGGTGTTTAATTGAAGAAAATATAACACTAAACAATAAACGAAACCAGCTTCTTATCTTTCTTTCACTTCTCTTGTGTCTTGGGTGTTGATTCTGCCCAAGAATATATATTCTTCATATAGTCGAAGATGTCTTCTTTTGCTGGTTATATTAGTTTGCACAAAATTATTATATATAATACCTTTCATTACCAATTTGTTATAGGTAGTGTATTAAAAATTGAGCTAAATTAAAACACATTTATTTGGATATAGTTGATCACAAAATAAAAGCTCATATTTAGTCATCATGAACTAACTCAGTTGTTTAATGTTGTTTTAGAGTTGGATTTTTTCACAATCACCATTATTTATGACGGTTCAGAGATTAATAGGTTTAACAAAATGTTCATCAAGTTCATGAAGAATTTTATTTCATTGCAACCAATTTGGGGCTCGCTAATATTCATAATGCTCGTAAGTAATTAAAGAATCTCCAGCGTTGCTGCACATTATAGACTGGAGACAGCGCAACATGCAATATGTGCAGATCCAACTTGTTTAAAACCCAGTCAATTGACAATTTAGCGAACAAGCAATAAAAGTCAGAAAACGACTGGCACCAGCCACAAAAAGAGAAACAAAAATATAAAAAAAAACTCAAAGCGAAATTCCGGGCAAGAAGTCAAGTAAAAGATGTTTTTTGTTCAGGCAGCAAGTTTCCACCTCCCAGCTCGGAGTTTTTTTTTCCCATATTGGACTTTGACTTATAATATTTGCGCAATGCTTTAAACACGACAACAACAACGATAACTACTTGAGTACTTGAGTTTTTGTTGAAAGAGCGGGACAACTACAAGGCGGGCCATTGCCTTGGCTGTTGCTTTGGATAGAATGTCGTGTGAAATAGGAACGGGATGGGTGCGGATAAACTAGTAACATACTCCAGAGCATTTGTCTTCAAAATTTCTTCCTCGAATTCTAGACTTTCCAATTGAGGGGCCTTTCCTCAAATTCTCAGACAGAGTAAGAGAATAGGGGAGCACAATTGATTTGGTAATAAAAATATTCTCACAAAATATCATAAAATGTGTTTTGATTGGATCGACCTACTTTGAAGTATGTAATCAATGCAATTGAAGAGATTGAAGTATTTATTGTATTTATCAAAAATATATATGTTTTGATATTTTGATTATTCAGTCAAATCAAATCATATAAAAGATATGAGACTATATATGTGTTTGCACACAAAAACTTAATTTTAACCAATTTTGATGCTATACAAAAGTTCGACGTTGGTAATTTTATGCTTCTATGTTATAACTGTAAGGACGCTCAAAATGTGAATTTTTGCTTAAGCGGTTAATCTTGCACTATAATTGACCAATATCGATAATAATTGGCAAAAATGTATACTCTTATTTGCCAAGCTTACAAAAATTTCTCTTTCGAACCGATTGTATTGGAGCTATTCTCTATAATGGATAATGATCAGATTTTGCAGATATTTTAGAAGCAAACGCAATCTCAACTCGTCACGTGTCTCTGCATGACGATAGCCTTAAATATCGACTGGGCTGTTGATACTGATCAAGATAATATATACATACATATAAACTTTATATGGTCGGAGACGACGCTTTCATGCGTTAAACATTTCTTAACGAACTTAAAATGCAAGGCATAATAAAGTGCTGATTTACGGGAAAAATATATATTTTTGTGATACAAACATTTTTGATAACAGATAAGGCCTTTTAACGACACATATACTGTATAAAAGTTGTGTTCCCATAACCAAGTTTTATCATAAACATTCTTCTATATTGTACCCAAAAGCCATCTTAAAGTTTTAAAGAAAATAACATTCAAGTGAATTTCAGAATTGGATATGAAGGAAAGATCGCCCTCATCTATAAATGGTACAATTATCATTAATGCATTAACAAATGCTTGACAAAACATTAGACTAACTGGGACTAACATGGTTATTAATCGCCAACGACAGCACCCACACACACTAATAGCTAATGCACATATAGGAAATTTGTTGACTGTATCTCATTTCTTTCGGTTTGTCAAATAGATGGGTCGCTCCCGCATTTGAAACGAGCCAAGTGACAACCAAAACGCATTAGAACACCCTAAACAACGAATGGAATTCCACTTCCGGGTGGGTTTCCACCGGCGTTTCACACATGGCCACTTTTCTAAGGCTTCACATTTTTCATTGATAGACCGCAGAAAGCGAACTAAAATCGCAATGTTCTAAGACTGACAACACTGAAAAGCAGCCCCTTGTCCCAGTTAGAGTCTAAGGCATCACATACTCGTATTAATTACAATAGGTTCAATTGAAGTATCTTAATGCACACATATATACGTACAGACAGACTGACAGACATATTTGCCATTATGCACCACAACAGCATCAGCGTCATCAACAACAACTGGCAATTCAGTTTGCCTTTGGTATGCCAGATAAGCTTATAAGATATGGCTAGCAAACAAACAACAACAATTACAGAACCGCAACAATAACAAACAAGTGAGAAGGCTCTAGTCAAGGCCGCCCAACTAGGAGATACCCTCTTCATAAACATTTCAATCCGTTTGTATTCATACGTACTTACGAAAATTCGCAAATTAAACAACATCCTCGTTTTCTTTTAAACTACTTACACAAATTTAAAGCGCTAAATTTGTTCCTTCTAGCTTTTATAGTCTCCGAGATATGGTAAGAAACTTAAAGATTAGAACAGAGCAAGGTATCGAAAAAAATGATAAACTTGTTCTGCTTATCATATGTATATACGAACTAAATGAGACCAAGATCAGCTTTCTAGGTTTTAAAGTTTTCGAGATTGCTGCTTTCATACAGATGGACAGACAAACTCACATGGCTAAATCAACTCAGCTTGTTGTTTTGATCAATAATATATATATATCGGATCGGAGATACCTCCTTCTGCCTGTTACATACATTTTCAAAAAACCATTATACCCTTTTCACCCCTTTTCAATTGGTTCAGGGTATAAAAAAAGTACTTCATTTGGACGTACGAATGCAGCAACCACACACACATTTTCATTTGTATCTAAAACTGAACATGGCCGCAGCGCCAGTCAATGGCCACTTAAAGAAACATATATACACAAATGTTCATGTACTTCTAGAGCATCTAAGAAAAATGGAGCATTATTGAGACGGAAAACTTGATTAAAATTTGTTATTCTTGTACAAGCTAACGAATACACGACTCGTATATGAGAAATACCAAACAAGGGCTGCCATGGTTTAAGTATATAAAATTAAAAGGAAATTCACCCTTCATTTGCGGGTATGCTCATATGAAATAAACAGCCGACCGACGTTTCCCCCCTCTATCATTGAGTAAACGTCGAATAATTATGCACAAATGCCCTTGAAGAGCCATTGTTTGAACTACATTGAACCCTACACTCAAAAGCCAGGCATCCAAGAGTTTAATAGTGTCAATATCCAGCGTTAGTTACAATTTCAGCAATATAATTGTTTCAAGATCTTTTTAATAATCTTAAATTTTGTTTTTTAATTGTAAAACTCAACTCAAAAGAAACAAATTATAAACTTGTTCTGCTTATGGTTTACCAGATTCGTAAGTCGTAAGGTTTCGGTTTTTTGTAGTTTGTCTGACAGACATCGTACGTATCAAGAATATATATACCTTATGGGAGGGAGATGCATCCTCCTGCCTGTTATATACCTTTGCGCCAAACCCTCTTCAGGGTATCAAAAGCTTAAACTTTTTGATAGTTTAAAAAGTATATGATTTCAATTCAATCTTAAATTAGATTTATTGTTTACCTCGAAAATATAACCTTAGAAATAGCAACAAATCATTTATAACGTGTATACATCTTCTTTTTTATACTCGTTCACGAAGTAAAAGAGTATATTGGTTTTGTGCAATGTCCGTCTTGGACAGACGGACAGTCCGTATGAACACAATTATTTTCGCCGCTATTGAAGCTAGAGACTTTTTTGAAATTTTGGATATATACTCGTGTGTACCCGCGTCAGATAAAGTGTTATGGATTTTGGGATGCGCCCACTGTGGCAAACCGATAACAACTAAAATCGCAAATCGATAAAGTCCACAATTTTAAAGCTAGAGCCACCAAACTTGGTGTGTATATAGCTGGCGACCTCCTTATAGCCAGCGCCTCCGCCATTAAAAATCGTTTATGACTATATCTCCCACAGTTTTTGAGCTAGGGTCACCAAATTTGGGATTTATATTACTAGAAAGCTCCCCCAAACATCAAAGAAAAACATTTTTGGCCACGCCCACTCCCGCCCCGTAATCACAAAAACCGTTATATCTGACGCACAAATCGATAAAACGTGTATATATCGCTACATTTTTAGAGAGCCACCAAATTTGGCAGGTTGATAGCTGGTGACCTCCCCTAAAGATTGAGACCTTGATGTCCCGGCCACACCCACTAAAACGCCCCCCAGCGCCCCGCCCTTAAAAATCGGACATGGCTATATCTCCCATAGTTTTTGACCTAGAGTTGCCAAATTTTGTATATATATTGCAGGAATGCTCCCCCAAACAACACAAAATAATTGTTTTGGCCACGCCCACTCCCGCCCCCGTATTCGCAAAAACCGATATATCTGGCAGCTCCAATCGATTACACGTGTATATTTCGCACAGTGTTTAAGATAGAACCTCCAAAATGGTATGCAGATAGCTGATGACCTCCCCTAAAAAATGAGACCTTGATACCCCGGCAACGCCCACTTGGTAAGCTAGAGTTACCAAATTTAGAGGGTAGATAACTGGCCACCGCCTTTAAAGATCGGCACAAAATTTCGGCGACAAACCCCCATCCCCACTCACACCC